>JAECUM010042628.1:0-16413 GCA_016617855.1 Megalonaias nervosa
ATGACAGAAATGGCCAAAGGCTATTTTCCACACTTTTTCAATACCGAAACCAATCAACACGCCGTTCTACCCCATTTGCCTGAGGCTCACTACTACGACCCCGACAACATGCGTACCGAACAACGAGAAGCTTTCTACGCATGGTACCAGACTCACGCCTCGCACCCCTTCGACTTTCAGGAAGAAATGTTAAAATATTGTCGTTCCGACGTGGAAATTTTACGGCGTCGCTGTGGAGAATTTCAAGAATTGTTCATGGAACACGGAGGGATCGATCCTTTGAAAGAAGCTTGCATCATTGCCAAATCGTGTTCCTTAGTGTACCGGAAACGATTCGTGCCCGAAAACACCCGAGCTGTCATCAGTCCTCAAACGACCAATTTTGTCAAACGTCAATACTCGGTCAAAGCAATACGCTGGCTACATTACTTGTGCGACAAGGAAGACAAATGGATCCAACATGCTCGCAACGGAGGAGGCGAAAAGACCATCGGAAGGTATTCGGTGGATGGCTGGGACTTAGAAAACCCAAGATCGTGTACGAGTTTAACGGGTGTTTATTTCACGGATGTCCCATCTGCTACCCTGAACGTAGCACGACAAATCAGTTTTTACAACGGACCATGGAAGACTTGTACCAGTCCACTTGTCAGCGACGCTTGAAGTTAGAAGAGCAAGGATACCAAGTGTTAGAAATGTGGGAACACGAGTACGATCAGCGATTGAAAACCGATCCCGAGTTTAAGCTCATCGTGGAAAGTTACAAGCTGGTGGACCCACTGAACCCAAGGGACAGTTTGTACGGAGGACGGACGAATGCCACCTGTTTGCTATACCAATCCGACGAAGAAAAAGGAGAGGAAATCAAATACTTGGACGTGTGTTCTCTGTATCCGTACGTGTGCAAATATTGTCACTTTCCCGCAGGGCATCCGCAATTGCTGACGGAACACATTGACCTGGACAACATTCGCCAATACGAAGGATTGATCAAATGTAAAGTTTTGCCTCCCACGTACTTGTACCATCCCGTTTTACCTCACCATTGCCAAGGAAAACTGATGTTTCCCATGTGCCGTACTTGTGCCGAAACGTGCAACCAAGACCCACCTTGTCAGCACACCCAGGAAGAACGCGCCTTGACGGAAACGTGGGTCAGCGTGGAACTGTTTAAAGCTCTGGACCTGGGTTACCAACTGTTTGAAGTGTACGAAATTTACCACTTTCCCCAAGACAGAAATATACCACAAGGGCAACGAGATTCAGAAAGGCATTCTCGCAGACTACGTGAATGCCTTTATGAAACTGAAACAAGAAGCCAGTGGCTATCCTTCCTGGTGCGACACTCCCGAAGACCAAAAGAAATTCAAAGACAAATACTGGGAGCAGGAAGGCATCATTTTAGACCACATCATCGAGAAAAACGAAGGAAGGCGATCGTTTACCAAAGTGATGCTAAATTGCTTGTGGGGTAAAATGGTACAACGACCGTGTTTACCCAAGACGGAGTATTTGACAGAATCTTCTCGCTACTTCCAGATGATTCACGACAAAACTAAATACATGAAACATGGACGTCCTTCGTGAGGACTTGATCTTAGTCAATTACGAAGAAGAACTGGACTTTGTAGAAGCCGACAAATTTGGAAATGTCATCATTGCGGCTTACTTAACAGCTCGTGCTCGCTTAAAACTGCACGAAGCTTTAGAACTGTTAGGAGATCGTGTGCTGTATTTTGACACGGACAGTTGCATCTACATCGATCGTCTGGGTCAACCTCACCCTGTTATCGAAGGAGACCGTTTATGAGCCTAGACGGACGAGCATCTCGACGACAAGATTCTAAGTTTTGCAAGTGGCGGTCCCAAAAATTACGGCTACGAATACCGGGACCCACAAGGAGAAGTGCACACCGAGTGTAAAGTGAAAGAATTGACTCTCAGTTATCGCACCAGTCGACTGGTGAACTTTGGCGTCTTGAAAGAAGCCTTGCAGTCTGGGGAGGATGGAAATTTTAAAGTGACCACCCACGAACCGCACAAGATTGTACGTTTATCCATGCATCAAATCGTTACCCGGCCCTTGGAAAAAGTCTATCAAATCGTGTACCAGAAGCGAGTTCGGCTTCCCAACCACTTCACTTTACCGTACGTTTACGCCGATGTTGGTCAGCCTATAAAAAAGGACCACGTTCAAGACCGATAGTTCATTGTGACTACCATTGCCAAGCGAGAAAGGTGAATCCTTTCACACAGGAAGTATCAAGCAAGAGCAAACTTGAGTGCGATGCTGTGCCTTGCGATGGTAGGGATGCCGTACGCTATGACCTTAGCGATTCAGTACCACATCATGGGAACTTTGCTATAACTACTACTACCATACCTACCATGGAAAGTGATGCTGTGCGTGTCAAACCTGACGGATGCGAAAGCGATGCTACTCGTTATTGTGGACACTTTGCTGGTTTTCATGGTGGATGTCACCCTTATGAAACCATGCGGCTACCACCCTATGGATGTCATCCCAAACTGACCACACTCCTGCATATTTCATCGTACCTTCATCGAATTCAACCTGTGGAAGACGAATATTCGTTCCCTGTGCATTTGTCTGAATACTGCGACTTTGAAAGTCGTATCCAAACCTTCCGAGGAAAATGGCCAAAATATCTGGGAGGACCTACCCCCGAAGAATTAGCTAGAGCTGGATTTATCTACGTGGGCGAAGGGGATAAAGTCAAGTGCTTCAGTTGTGGTGTGTCACTTCACGAGTGGGAGAAGAAAGATTGCGCTTACCTGGAACATGTTCAATGGTCTCCAGATTGTCACTACCTTCCTTTAATGGGACCTCGTCATTGAAGTGGGCATACCATGTCGTGTAAGAAACCAGCTACGTGGTCAGGAGTCAAACGTTGGACAACCCCATGACAAGTACTTAAACCCCATCTAAAAAATAATCTTCTAACATTACCAAACTAATTGCAAGAGAAGATCTACAAGGACATTTGGCAGGGACTTGCCGGAGCCAAATCTCAATGGGTAACTGTAGAACTTTTATGTCGAGAAATTCACTAGAGGAAATTGACAAAAGTCAACAAACAAGTCAGATTTCTCTGAATCAAATGTGCGTTCATCCGAATATTCCGCTTTAGACTATTTACATTTGAAGATTTTATTGACATTCTTGACCGATTCCTGGAATGGCAATGGTCAGAAATTACTCACTACGTTCGTTACTTTCGCTCTAGGAGAAGTGTTTGACTGACATAGTCATGGATACTTTACAAGAGAACATTCGTGGTTTGCCTGTGGAGTTGAGAGAACGCATTTACTGCGAGTTGGTCAAAATACAAGTGAAACGCAAACTCAGAATCATTTCTCCATTTTTAAACTATGCTCTTTTCCAAAGGAAGCGAAGACTGATTATGGGAGGACACTACTTCAGTCACAAATATAAACGAGGCTATTGGACACGACCCAGTGATTCCTGATTCTTATTACCTTACACCTAAGAGGGTATAAAAACGGACTACCATGCCACGACCTTTATCATTCGTGATACAACAGATTCCGTGGAAGGAAATCAATGACAATATTCAAACGGTGGAGGATTACCAACATCTATTACGAGAACCATTGAATTGGGGTCAACGTGTAGAGTGTGTTTTAGTGATTTGCTTTCTGGGATTTCGTTTACCAGACGATTCCTTGTGGACTCTTTACGAACAGCACATACCACTCAAAACATGAAAGTGGTCTCTTTAAATGTACACGTGACACTCGCTTCGTTCAAAGCGTTGCGATTTCATCTCAATACGCCTCAACCTCTACTACATGAAGAAAAGATTCGTAAAACATTAGTGACTTTGGATGCTTAAGACGATGCGCTCCTTGTTGGTTAAACGAATAGTAGAAAGATGCACATGATAGAAACATCTACGTTGGGACACAAGTGGTAGCTGACCAGATTTAAACAACGTGCGTGACCTATTTTCTCTCAGTTTAGACTGTCGATAGAACAAGGCGCGTTTTGGTGCTGCTTTATTATTATTTTTTTTTCCTGCACTTAGATTTGAGAAAACTTTGCAAAATTGTTGGTAGCGTGTGCTGCGAAACACGCGACATCTCTTAAATTTGGAATATACAGCAAATGTTAAGCAGTCAGTCGACAATAAATATCACACTACCTTTTTTATGATATTGATAAAATGAATGAAAACAATTAACAGTTTTCACATAGACTGTATGGTTGTCTTCATTATCTTTGTCCTATAATACCGCGAAAAATAACAGAACCAAAAATGGTGTGCTTCTTTTCTGTTTTTTTTCTTTACCATTCTTTCTTTCTGTAATGCTAATTCTGTCTGCCCATCTCTCAAAACACTAGTCTCCAGACTTACTGTCACCCAATGCAGTAACACCCGTGTGCGTGCGTGCGTACGCATGTGTGTGTGTGTGTGTGTGTGTGTGTGTGTTAGCTTTCGCTTACATCGTTTGTACAAAAATTTAATAAACAAAGAAATAGCAACCATTGACGTAAACCATTTAACTTCACCGTGTAGATGTATGGCATCGTTCTCAACCTTTCTGCAAGTCACTTTTGGGGCTACTAGATTGTAAAAAATAATCTTCATGAGGTACCAAACGAATTTCTTTCTTCGTTGGTCTCCTTGGTTCTGTCATTCTATCAGATTACCACCGTTTTTTTCTCTCTCAGTCTCTTAGTCACACTCTGTATTAAAGACTGTAATGCAAATGGTATCGGATATGAGACAATCATTTCTTCAAGATCGCTAGTACAAACTTCTACCAACACATTTTGAAAAGTATTGTGTGACACGGATCGTCATTGTCGCTTGGTGTCTGGTTGGAAAAGTGTCATCGTTTTATCTTGATTATAAACTTTGACTAAGTTTTACAAACTACTTGAACTCTTTACATCTCACGGTGTAGGTGTAAGCCATCGTTCTCAATTTTCTTGAAGTGCGTTTTTGCGTCTCTCAAATGGCACAATAAAATTTCAAGGGACGAACGAATTTATTTTGGGCTGAATCAGGACTCTCTTGGTTTTGTGACAGTAGTGGAGAACATTGATTAAGGCTCGCTCATGTCGTCTTCGAATGGATTCGAACTAACACCTCAGTTCCTCTGTGTGTGTGTGTGTGTGTGTGTGTGTGTGTGTGTGTGTGTGTGTGTGATTTGGACTTTTAACGTAGCTTTAAAAAATTTTCATTCGTATCGCTACGATGTCTGCAGTGTGGCAGTTTATAGTGATGTCTAGCACTGGGGCATCATGCTACAGACATATAGAATCTATGTTGGGGTTTGGACCGAGACAAGGAAATCCCAGTCAAGTGGTTACATTATTTGTCTCCCCACGAGGCTTGCCGAGTGGGGAGACATATAATGTAACCCCGCGACTGGGATTTCCTTGTCTCGGTCCAAACCCCAACGTAGATTATTTTTCTCACCCAATATTATCCTTTAAAGTAAGAAAGAACTCCTCCCTTGTGCAATATAGTTCACGCGCCAATGTTTACATGCGGTGCATTAATACAAATAGGTTAATGAGGACTGTGGCGTGACGTGTCATCCGAAGTACACAGTTTTTATGCGTGAGTCAAAACAAAATAACAACATTAAAGGTTGCATAGTTTTTAGGTATTATCACATTTAATATATGGATGTTATATGAAATTAACAATAAATAGTTAATATTTATTACAAGAAAATGTTTCATTTTCATTAGTTCCAATTTAGAAAATTAAATTGTACATAATGAAACTGTACTCGGCCCACAGCCCTGTTGTAGTGTAAATACATGTAGCATGAGTGTCCGTGCTTGGGTTATTCGCGGGTAATTAGAGATCCGTGTCACTATCACTATCTTTAGAGGAGGTGAAACTCTTTGTGACATACTTGTGTTGTAATTAATATTGATTGTAAAAGTACCTCCATGTATAAAAGACCCTCAAAATACGGACCCAGCTGATAACCATGTGCTAAACTTTCAAGTTCACTGATTCGTTGAAAATTTATTTTTCTCTCTTGGAAATATGGCAAGTGTTACAGTGAAATTTGCTTAAATGATTCCTTTGGATAAATGATTCCTTCTGGTTGGTAAGTGCATTATTTATCATTAAATATTTTAGGTATATTTTTGATTCAGCTGGGGCGCAATGGAGATGCTTAACAAAAATAGAATAAAGCATGTTTGACATAACACATTTCTGGCTGTTACTAAGTTTTCTGTAGTTGTTAACAGCGTTGGAAGAATATGAAGTGTATAGGTCTATAGGCTGTGTGCATAGATCAGTGTTTTCTGTCATAGTGCATTTCGCACAGCATTGAGAATTTTATCCTGTCTGTAGCACAGTCAATTTTCAGGTCAGCGTCATTAAATGTAGCTAATAGTATATAATTTGTTTCACACGAAGTATTCAAAAATAGTTAGGTAGCTTTTGCTACATTTAATGACGCTGACCTGAAAATGTACTGAGTCAGGCTTGCAGATAGGATAAAACTGATTATGCTGTATGGAACGAACTATCGTAATACCAAAAAACTCAACATCGTGTACGTGCATGTGTCTGTCTCTCTCTCTCTAAATGTTTTGTATGGTGTTTTCTCAAAAATGGAGAGTCCTTAAATTACTATGTTGTTTTGTTATATATTTGTTTGTTTGTTTGATGTTGTTGTTGTTGTTGTTGTTGTTGTCGTTGTTGTTTGATTTTAGAACAACTACGTCAGGCATAGCAGAAGACAACAAAGGTTTATTTTTTAAAAGTAGTCCCTAGCGCGTGGACAACTAGACCGAGACAACCGGACGGAGATAACCAGACTGAGATAAGAAAAGTAAGGTTAGCAAAACAGCTAGATTTCTCTGTCGCATGGGTGAGAAAATGTGGTGTTTTATGCGTTCGCGTAGCTTTTGTGTGGATAGTCTATGTGGTGTTTTATGCGTTCGCGTAGCGTTTGTGTGGATAGTAGATAATGTGGTGTTTTATGCGTTCGCGTAGCGTTTGTTTGGATAGTAAGTATGGTGTGTTTTATGCGTTCGCGTATCGTTTGTGTGAATAGTAGGTATGGAGTGTTTTTTCTTCTCTTCCCGTTTGTGTGGATAGTAAGTATGGTGTGTTTTATGCATTCTTATCCGTTTGTGTGGATAGTATATATATGTATGTTTTATGCATTCTCATTCGTTTGTGGGGATAGTAAGCATGGTGTGTTTAATGCATTCGCGTACGTTTGTGTGGATAGTATATTGTGTGTGTTTAATGCATTCTCGTCCATTTGTGTGGATAGTATAGTGTGTGTTTTATGCGTTCGCCTAGCGTTTGTGTGGATAGTAAATATGGTGTGTTTTGTATGCGTTCGCGTACGTTTGTGTGACTAGTAGATATGGTGTGTGTTTTGTATGCGTTCACGTACATTTGTGTGGATACTAGATATGGTGTGTGTTTTGTATGCGTTCGCGTACGTTTGTGTGGATAGTAGATATGGTCTGTGCTTTTCTTCTCTTCCCGTCTGTGTGGCTAGTAGGTATGTGTATGTTTTATGCATTCGCGTTCGTTGGTGTGGATAGTATAGTGTATTTTATGCATTCGCATTCGTTGGTGTGGATAGTAAATATGTGTGTGTTTTATGCGTTCGCGTACGTTGGTGTGGATAGTAAATATGGGTGCATTTTATGCATTCGCGTTCGTTGGTGTGGATAGTGTATATGTGTCTGTTTTATTAGTTCTCATTCGTTGGTGTGGATAGTATATATGTGTGTTTTATACATTCTCATTCGTTGGTGTGGATAGTCTATGTGTGTGTTTTATCCATTCGCATTCGCTGGTGTGGATAGTCTATGTGTCTGTTTTATGCGTTCTCGTTTGTTGGTGTGGATAGAATATGTGTCTGTTTTATGCATTCGCATTCGTTGGTGTGGATAGTAGATATGGGTATGTTTAATGCGTTCTCGTTCGTTGGTGTGGATAGTATATATGTGTATGTTTTATTCATTCTCATTCGTTGGTGTGGATAGTATCTGTGTGTGTTTTATGCATTCTCGTCCGTTGGTGTGGATAGTAGATATGGGTATGTTTTATGCATTCGCATTAGTTGGTGTGAATAGTATATGTGTATGTTTTTTGCGTGAATCAGAAATAAAAAATATAAATATTATAATCTTGAATCAGAATCAAAATAAAAATAAAGATACTTCTGAATCAGAATAAAAATAAAAAATAAATATTATAATCTTGAATTAGAATAAAATAAAAATAAAAATATTTCTGAATCAGAATCAGAAATAAAAAATAAATATTATAATCTTGAATCAGAATAAAAATAAAAAATATTTTAATCTTGAATCAGAATAGAAATAAAAATAAAAATATTTCTGAATCAGAATAAAAACAAAAAACAGAATCAGAAATAAAATATATTTCTGAATCAGAATCAGAAATGAAAAATAATTCTAATCTTGAATCAAAATTAGAAATAAAAAATAATTATAATCTTGATTCAGAATAACAATAAATATAAAAATAAAACTATTTCTGAATCAGAATCAGAAAAAAATTATAATCTTGAATCAGAATCAGAATAAAAATTAAAACAAAAATATTTCTGAATCAGAATCAAAATAAAAATAAAATATTTTTGAATCAGAATCAGAATAAAAATAAAAATAAATATTATAATCTTCAATCAGAATAAAAATAAAAAATAAATATTATAATCTTCAATCAGAATCAGAATAAAAATAAATATTATACTCATTCGTTGGTGTGGATAGTCTATGTGTCTGTTTTATGCATTCGCATTCGTTGGTGTGAATAGTAAGTATGGTGTGTTTTATGCATTCGCATTCGCTGGTGTGGATAGTAGATATGGGTTTATTTTATGCATTCGCGATCGTTGGTGTGGATAAGAGATATTGGGATTTTTTTCTTTCTCCCTTTCCTTTGTGTGTGTATTGGTCTTTGTCCCTATAAAACTCCCTTTATCCATATCAAATTCATTTCACCTACCTACCTACAGTATCGCGTATTCAGGTCAGCCAGTTCAGTGACGTCACACAGTATCGAGTATTCAGGTCAGCCAGTTCAGTGACGTCACACAGTATCGAGTATTCAGGTCAGCTAGTTCAGTGACGTCACTGAAGCTAGAAATTTTGAGGCTAAATATAGACTTGGGTTTTCCACAGGTTGTAGCTATAAATACATACAAGGGTTTTTAAACAGAAATTTACCAAAAATTGTAGCTAAAAATAGACCCTACCTGTTCCATTCCTCTTGTCGCTAGACAGGCCCGATATTTTTTGTCGTTAGACAGGCCCAATATTTTTTGTCGCTAGACAGGTCTAATATTTTTTTGTGGCTAGACAGGCCCAATATTTCCCCATGTTCAATTCTCCTTGTCCGTAGGGTACAAAGTAGAGTCCCGTGAGGCTATAAATCTTGAGGTTATAGTGAAAACGACCAAATTTAACACAGAAGTCTACTTGAGGCTATAAATCTTGAGGCTACGGTACAACCTTCTAAATTTAACATAGAGGTCTACGTGAGGCTATAAATCTTGTCGCCAGGGTACAACCCCTCTAATTTTGTCGCTAAAAATCTTGTCCGTGGACGTACCCAGAGGTCTTGTAATGCTAATTCCCATTGTCCGTAGATCGCCCCAGGGTGTGCTTTTGTCCGTAAAAATCTTGTCCGTAGATAGGCCCATCGGGTCTTGTAATGTATTTTCCCATTGTCCGTAGATCGTCCCCATATACTACTATTGTTCTTTGGCAACCGTAAGTCATAAAATGGTCATTTTGGCTAACTTTCTATAATTTGCTATTGGTGCCATTTCGTTTGAAACGTTTTGGAAAGTCTGATAGCTATCGGGTTACAGGTATGAGTGTAATGTGAGCGTCAGTCAAGGGACCGAGTTGACTGGAAGAATACCAGTATGGCAGCCCCTATTATACAGTATAGCCATGTTAGCTCTTAATTGCAAACATTAATCAGTTTGATTACATCAAAATCAAGGTGAACAATATAGATACAAGAATACTTACGAGTCAAGTAAATTATAGATCATAGATCACGCGGGAGGAGTGGGGGCGCCAATGCGAAGGGGGTAGCATGGAGAGCTTGTATGTGCAGCTGAATTGTTTGTGTAACGGGAGCAAGTATTCACAGATCTTATATTTGGGGTGGGGTGGAGTGGAGTAGGAAGGTTAAGAACTGACATAAAACTGTTCTCTGTAGCAAAGTAGGGGCTCCCCTAAATTACATTGTCCCCCGGGTGATTCGAATCCTTGCGCAGCCATTGCCTCTCCCCCACCAGTCGCATTTTTATTAACTAATGTTGTGATTTTCAGCACGATATCTAATCCAGGACTAGATATTTCTGCTTTGCCGTAAATCACACGTACTATTTGCGTATTGCTCAAGAGTAATAAGTACTTTGAAGTTTTTTTTTCTCGCTTCTAAATAATTGGATGTGGGCTCTAGTTACTGAAATTATACATGCACATAACTATATGAGCTTGGCTATCCAACTGGGGATGGCTCTGCATTAAGGAAAAACTAGCTCCGTCATTACTTGAGCGCTATCCGTCTCGCGCAGGTCAGCTGACGTCACTATCATGGGCTAAGTAAGATTAGAGTAGGACAGGTTATAGTAAGACAGGTTATAAACAAGTTGTTGAGACATTTATCACAGCATACCATTTACTCTAATTATCCATATAAATGTCTTTATATATTAATAGGTTGGGTATTTTTTTTTTTAACTTTCAACTAACGAACCTTCCAAATTAACTTTGTCTAACTTGTTCTGTTTTCTTTCCGTCTTTCTTTCTTTCGAGCTAAATATATGAATATCATGTTATCGCTACCATTGTATTCCCTATTTCAAACATTGATTCTTCCATGTTTTAATTGTTCATTTGTTTGTTCTTCAGTAACTCTTACGCTCTAAACATTTTCATTAATACTTTACGAACCTATCTAGTTCGTTTCTACAACCTTCTCGCCTTTTAAGCTTGAAATAGGTTTCACGCAGTGGCGGCGGGAGTATTCGAGGTGTCAGAAGGCAAATTTCTTTGGTGGCGCCCGTTCTTTCCTAACCTTTTTTAATCAGTTGCCAACACCCCACCCCCTATAAGTTTTGTAAACAATTACCCCTTGATACTAATATAAGAGTGACATGCTGTGAAATACTGTGAAAATTTCAACTGCAAAGAAAAAGCTCCCGGCCACCCTTTGACTGGGGCCCGTGGGCAATTGCCTCCTCCATCACCGTTACCACCACAACCCCCTGCACCGCCACTGGCTTCATGAACCTCTCAACTAGTTTGCTTACCATCTATATCAAACACAACAAGTGATGAGGCTCGCTATTATTACTATGTGTAAGGTACATGCGTACTTTCAAGACAAAACGTACACTTCCGTCTAAATTAGAAGAAAAGATTACAAGATATCACAAGACGAATCTTACACTTCCGTTTTAATCAGAAGAAAGGATTACAAAATATCACTATATCTGCCATTTGCTGCAGCAATATACAGTCAAGGCAGAGTTGTGCTGGACAGGTGTGATTGCAAGGAGCTCGACAAGTACGTCTTGCTCAGTTAAAACATTATCCACTCAACATGGGCACAGTACTGGTATATATAGTGGTATTCTTGATCCTATTATGTGTTTGGAAATATTATTCGAAATCCAGTAAGGTAAAACGACTGCCACCGTGTCCACCCGGAAAACCATTGCTAGGCAACTTGCTCGATCTTAAAGGATCGCCTCATCTGAAATTTGACGAATGGGCCAAATTGTACGGGCCAATTTTTACATGGAGTGTGTTTAATACAAGGGGTGTGACTGTAAACAGCGCTGACCTAGTTAGGAAGTTACTCACTCACGAGTCTCTAGCTCCGTATACAAACGACCGGTTTAGTACTTTCCAAGGGGAGTATGTTGCCTGGAATTATAAGGATGTTCTCTTTGGTAAGTTTTATTGTTTCCCCCACCCCTCCTTATTGTGCATTTGTACCTTTCTGTGTGTCAGTCTGACTTTATGTGTTTTATCGTATCATACGGTATGCATGTGTGTAATGTATGACATCTACTTTCCACAAGGATTTATTGAATGGGCAATGCAGATACTTAATATGCTTGTTTGTATGCATACATACATTTTGTCTTCCATATATTTAGCATATTAGTGACGCCAAACATGAAGGCGGGGTGGGGGTGGGGGGATATGGAGGGGAGGGGTTAGATGCATCTAAGGTCTTCATGTAGTTTTTTCTCCAAAGGGAAGTAACTCAAACATCTTCAATGAAAAAAAATCTTCGCAACAGTTGCAACCCATGGATGTGACTTTTTTTTAATTATTTTTATTTGGCAAATCACACGTCTTTAAAGGGTCCCTTCTGCATACATTTTCAAAATTAACTTTGCTTTCATTCTCTCTGTTGATTCGAAATGTCGAAACATTTTGAAAATAAACTCTTGTTCAATCAAATAATGCTGAAAATCGCATTTAAAGACGGACCTACTCCGACGTAAATAGTGGTTTCCTCGTCTAAAAATAGAGCTAGACTAAGCTAATATGTTCACGTGTCAAATCAAAATGGTAATCTACGGCGTGAGAATAGATGCTGATGCTTTCACATTCATGCATTGGATAATAAAAGACTATGAACTGGTGTCGCCCATGAGATGAAACAGTTTTAGTGCATAGTAATCACGTCTCCTTTGAGAATAGAAGTTGTAATATGCAGTTTTAGAGCAGTGGATAAAGCAAGTAGTTTGTTGCGTAATGGGATTATGGGAGTCATCTCATTGAAAGCGTACGCTATAAGATTCTTCCCCCCCCCCTCCTCGTATCAAACAGAATTATAAAAAAGTGTGAGCCCTCTGTTTAGTTATATGGTACACAAACATGCTCATCCCAAATTCACACACACACATTCACTGCAAGTTTAATGTTAATAACAGAAGCTTATATTGAGTTTAATCATGATTAAATAAGACAGACGGATCCACATCCATGGATGGAACCCCATACATAGACGGACAAAGTAAATCCAATATACCGCCAACATAATGGCATGATATTATAAACAGAAATAGTTTGAGGAGGTCGCAACTCTTGGTTCCTTTCTAAAAAAAAAAAAGAAAAGAATTATCAAGGCGTAAACGAACTATTACTATACTTTATTTGAACCAAATATGGCTCACTATAGTCCGGTAAATCACCGCCACCCCACCCCCACCCCTATCTTTGTTGATACTGATGGACGAGAAGTGGGTCTGTTGTCACCTGTTTATTGAAATGTTCAGTATTTGTTCCATGCAGATCTTTCCGGAACGCACCAGCGTACAGTTTAGACTAGGGCTGCAGTGCTATTGGAACAGTGCTGGATTAAGGCCTTCCAGGGCCATAAGCACTGACAATATTATGGTGCCCCACTACACACACAAAATGTGAAACTCGAAAAAAAAAAAAATATTGAAAGCTAAAAATGGGAAAATACCACTGTTGCCATCATTCCAAATCAATATACTCGTATATGCAGATCGCAATGGTATTACGTGTCTAGGCTCGTACAAAAGTAACAAGAAAAGAGTGAAGACAATAAGCTTTGTCAAATTTAACAAATAATTTATTTCCCTAGAAACACAAGGTAAAAATGAGAAAAAGGACTTACAGTTTATGAATCAAATCCAAAAATTAATCCAAGAAATTAAAAAAAAATAGAAGTCCTATCAATGAAAAGTCCTAAATGAATCTGTGTTCGAATCCCGATGAAATCAAAATGGAGGGCAATGTCGTATGTCGTGACCTTCAAAGTGTTGCTGTGTCAACAGTTCCTTAATAATAATCTTCCAGTTTAGAATTTCTGAATTAATTTCGATAAATTTCCTGGTCCAAGAATTTCTGTATGAGCACTAGTATTTTCCAGGGAAAGAACCAATAATTCCATAAAATAAAAATTCAGCTCAAACTGGTCACAACAGACACCTTTAAGTGTCGAAGATTTTGAGCCCAACTGGCTAGTTCTTCTCAAGAAAACGGTTATACAGTAAGTTAAGTTGCAAAACAGATTACCGTATGAGGGTCACGTGGTCACCTTTCTAGAACAACGTAGAATATTTTTACACGCTAATTATGACGTACTCTCGTATGGCCTTAGCTGAAATCAATGGATCTACTCTGGAAAAAAGTTTTAAAAAACTAGAAAAAAGCTATTTCCTCAAAACTGACACTGGTACTGAATCAAGGTTAGCAAATAGATAGTGTTTCTACTACTAGCTGTTTATCAGGTCAAACAGAACTGAATTGAATTTCTAAAAAAAATATCACATCCAGTAGACAAAATCATCATTACAATAACATGTAATGGATTTTTAGAAAAATTAAAACTAACAAACAAATAATTAAATTACATATACATAACAACAGTCATATATAATTCATCCAGTTTTATCATCAACAATTAGAGTTTTTTCTGGTGCCCTGTTGGACTGGTGCCCTAAGCACATGCTTAGTGTGCTTAATGGGTATTCTGTCACTGTGGGGGATCGCATGGGAATGGCGTTCCCTTACTTTATAGCGCGTTCCCTTACTTTTTTGCACATTCCCTTACTTTTTGCGCGCTTGCCATTCCCAACATATCTGGTTAACATGCGTTCCCTTGTCTCTTTATTGCGTTCTCTCAGCAGTTTCAAAGTTGTGACCCTTGGGAGAAAAACCAACAAATAAAATATTTTAACCTGATGGAAAGAATGGTTCCTTGTACAGCCATGGTGTTGTATTGGAACATATCTCCAGGATGTCGTGCAATAAGGTCAGCGGACTGTAAGCACATGACGTCACACATATAAGTTAGCTGTGCACCGTGGACATCATCTTTGTTGTTGGTTTTCCGTCTGTTTGATGAATCAGAATTTGTGTTGGACGTATGCATGTACGTTTTATGCGTATATGTAAGCTGAACAGCACACGATACCCGCCAAAATACAACTAAGTTCCATCTCCTATTATAAGTGTAATCCAAAGGTTTTTTTTTTATTGATATGCAATAAGTATAAATTTGTTAACGCGGCTTTGCTGCAGTTTTCTTGTTCTATCTCATTTACAAAATTGTACATGAGCACCTTTCATGTTCAAATAAAGTATTAAACAAAATGGCTGAAAATTTCTCTCGCATCAGTGACACAGTTTTTGACCAATTTTAGATAATAGTACAGTCAAAGACTTCCCACTTAACATATTTTCATGACACTAAAGAATTAGAATAACACCAACGATTGCTTCCATAGGTTGGACTTGTAATTCGCTAAAGACAGTAAACAAACGCATACACTTAACTGATATGCGGCAGGGCCCCGAGTGGCCGAGTGGTCTAAAGCGCTCACCGTTACGGATCACTGCCATCTCACCTCTTTCTGTGTGGGTTCGAGTCTCGGGTTCATCCAATGTGGGTACGTGAGAAAGCTTGCCAGTAGCTTCTCATGGGTCGGTGGTTCATTCCGGGGTTTTCCCGGGTTCTTCCTCCACTATTTTTACCGGCCGCCATATATAGCCTATCTTGTGCTGAAAAATGGCGTTAAACCCTATAACAATTACTGACATGTGGCCATAATTAAAGTACAAGATTTGTTTTCCCATTCGTCAGCGTAAACGTCAGTAGCCTAGTGGTCTGGAGTGTCATTTTAATACAGACAACTCTGACTTACCGATCCAAGCAGAGCTGTTTTAATGAAAACCTATTTTTTTTTTTTTTAAAAAACGGAGTTAAAATATGTACAATAACAATGATAAAAGAAAAAATAATATCAGCGTCTTAAACATCTGTTTAGCGGCATGTAAACTCTTGTTATAGATAAAGGCGCCGTGGTGGCTGAATGCTTAGTGTTCCCTATGGGTTCGAATCCTGCTAAGACCAGGCCGAGTTGGCAGTATTGGTCTGTTCTGGTTCATGACGGCTGATTCCTATTGCCATTGATTGGTTTTGGGTTTTTTTATGGCACTGATAAACGTGAAAGTGATTTAGTGCCCAGGCAATCAGAGTAAAATGTCTTGTCCTGGGATCTAATTGCCTGAATTTTTAGAACTTAACGAACAAACAAACAAGCAAAATGAAACAAATGAAAAGTAACTCAGTAGCTTTTTATAGGTAACTTCCCTGATGTACTGACTTCTTACACAGCACATTTTTTTTTTCTTTTTTTTTTTTTCTGGCTCATATATCATCGTGATATGGTCTCTAACATGGATAAAAAACAAAGACACTTGCGGAGACCAGTGAAGACTGATTGGCGACCACAAAACCATCTACTTGAAGAAGCTTAACATCGAACTTTCAACTAAGTTCACATACATCGATGTTGACGAATGAAAATTATATATATATA
>JAECUM010042631.1:0-34933 GCA_016617855.1 Megalonaias nervosa
CCACGTCTTTATCCATCAACTCCGTCATCGCCATGATATCTTTCAGTTGTTTTATACGAGCATGTACGAGCCTTTTCGTTTCGTATTCGTGAGATAATTCTAACCTAACCCGCTCGATGGCCCGTGATAACGGCACAAATAATTTCACCTGCGTATCCGTGATTGCTGCCAGCGATCGTAACATTGCCTGTTGGATCAACTTTATGAATCTATAATCGGAGGGCAAGGTATATCTATTTTATGATCTCCGGAATTGTAATGATTCAAAATCGTTCATTATTGTTTCAGGATCAAGCTGGTCAGATATTTTTACGCCGCTGTTTTGTAATTTCTTAATAGCAGAAATAATTGATGTGATGTTTTCGTGATTCATTATTTTATATATTATAAATTATTTGTTTAAATAAAAATATATTTCTGAATAAATATTTCTGAATCTGAATTTTGTATAAAAAATATTTCTGAATTAATCAGAATAAAAAAGCAAAAGGAAGTGCCTGCCGAGCAGGTTGATGACGTCGGATATGTAATTGTTGGATTGCGGGGTAATAAAAGCACCCCCTAAGTGAACCCCG
The DNA here is from genome assembly GCA_016617855.1 of Megalonaias nervosa. NCBI lineage: Eukaryota > Metazoa > Mollusca > Bivalvia > Unionida > Unionidae > Megalonaias > Megalonaias nervosa. The sequence continues at coordinate 576 of JAECUM010042631.1, forward strand.
GCGCATTGAGGTTCAAGGGTGCCAGGCAAGTTACACCTGGAATTGGAGTTGGGTTTTTTTTACAATCTCATATCTCGTCATCAACTGCCCGCAGGCTCCCCCCCTCCCATTATAATAGCATCTATCGCTGAATGCAAGATAATATACCTTTAGCATTTTTGGAGACTCGAACACGCAGAGAATATATACTAGTGGATCCGCACGCAAACGCCTTAACTCCACGGCTATCGGAGTTCTTATGAATGTACAGTTAAATTTAAGTATATAACTACAGCACTGTCTCACACGTGATAATGTCACGGACACCGAAATAATATTCTGATTCTGAATAAAATCTGCAATTTTATATATTTCTGCCTTGTTAAAATACTGTATTTTCAACTGTAACACTGTTACGGGCCAGAACTGTGTTATTAAATGCGTTGGATCGATATTATTCTGGTATATTCCGCCTACTGCAGAACTGCGTAGATTCATTCAGTATAGTAACACATGTCGTCTGCTGCGATCTATATGTGTACAATATAATATCACGGCTGAGGTTTTTATGTTCTGTTTGAGGATATATTTTCTGCAATTAATACTTTCACAACGTTGAGATGTTTGGACTGGAGAGATATTTAAGTATTACGACTAGACTGTAGTACAATAACTGCTCAATTACTCTATCAACGATGACGGATTCTTATCACTGAATATGTATAGGCAATAACAAAAAAAGGGGGGCAACTACTTGATTGTTCTATCAGCGATGACGGATTTATCTCGCTTTATTATACATACCGGAACGTGATTCTTTGATCGTATTTAACTGAATATGTTGATTTGGTAATATTATTTGCAGGGCGATATATTGAAGCACGGCAAATACTAAAATTTTTCCAGCCGCATATATTGATGGAAAAATTATTTCTTCATTTGTTTTTGTGTTTGTGGATATAACCGACCTAGGAGTCTTATCATTATAACCAGCTCTTCCGAATTTTAAATTCTGACTTTGTGTAACAACCCGGAGGTTAGATAAATTATTATCTTTTGGGTCTGAATTAATGTGATCAATTATAAGTCCGTCTTCGATAACCCCATGAAAACATTCGAACACGAACCTATGTGCGTGATATTTTTCTTTTCCAACACTAAACATGATATACCCAGTATTAGTAACAGCACCGACTGGTGTTTTCCTTTGACAATTTCCGATAACACCATCACGAGATGCTTCATAATTTTTAATGATGGGATGTTTCACAAATTCCTTTTGCTCCATTTATATATATATATATATATATATATATATATATATATATATATATATATATATATATATATATATATAATATTATTTGTCTAAATGATTGTTTTGAAATCTAGCCAGATAGTCTTCAGCGGTTTTTAACGGAGATTCACCTGACGACTTCTAATCGTAATATCGTTTCAACTCTCTATATCTTTTACCGCCACATGCTACACATAACTGAGTTTCTCCTCTGACTCCAACACCGCATCGTAAACACGGTTTCGGTCCTAGACTACCTCTTCGGAAACTTTGCATGTGTTGGCCACAAAATTCATTCACGCATGATTTATTACAAGGAGTTGAAAATCCAATCATAAGCCATCGGCATCGGTTGTTTGTTTGAATCATTATATATATAATTAAAGTTTAATTAAACATATATATTTGTCTAAATATAGTATGGGGGAATTTGAGAGATTATCCACAATTGAACCTTCCACCGCAAGATTTGATCTTGACAAATTACCAAAATCTAAATTTAATTTTTCGATGCAAGATCTGGCTTTGATAAATAGTGATATAACCGATCGTATCCGTGAAGGTAAAAAAGAATTTCGCAACGATGGCGCGGCTCATACTTGGTCGACATTCAGGATTATGAACAACACCAGCGGTGTTGTTGACGCTAGAATGAGTGACGAACGAGGTAAAAATATTATTAACTACCTTGATATTCATCATGGCAATCAGAGATATATTATTCTAGTAAAATTTATTGTGCAGACAGATGATGACACTTGGATTATTCGTGACAAACGCGAACCGATACGGCTTCATACTGGAAGTAATACTGTTACATTAAATAAACAATCCAAGCCAGGTGTGCTAACCGGTATTGATAAACCATATTATGAACGAGCATATCCTGTCACGGCAGTTATATATGCAATATATCCGCTAAATAATTAACCTAGCGTTGATAATCTCAAACCAATGAAATTGTCAAGGAGACTAAACTGCGTAGCTGAGCGAGTTATGGAACATTTCTCAAAAGCAATACGCGGGAACGGTTTAACTGATCTAAGACGTACAAAAATAAATGAGTGGGCAGAAACAGTTAAAGATACCGGAGCATCTATCAGCGACGTTGCTAAGCTAGAAAAAAAAAATTAAAATTTCCAATAACAGTAAAAACACTAACCGGAGAGATTATATATGAGTCAAAATACCCATCAAGAGGAGCTCCAATAACAATCATTGATCATAACGCACATGCATGAACTGATGCTGTAACAATATTTCCACGAGATAGGACAGCTAAATCTTATGACGATTACATATTTGATGCTATCAGTGATATCAGTAAGAGTGACCCTGTATCTGTTTGGTTATTTCAGAGTTCAGAATCCGCATATTACGATCAGTTTGTAAAACCTAACGGAGAGATTTACCGTAGAGAATCTCTCTATGAAGAAATGAAGAATCTTGCACTGAAATATTCTGATGATGTTGAAGTTGAAAGATTATTGAATAATTGCTTTACAGTTCCATCAGTTGCTGCTCACTTCGCTCAGAAGAAAAATTCATGGAAACCAACACGATCAGAATTCCTTGAAGATGTTCAACGTAGTTGTGTCGAATATGGACATGGCGGATTATAGAATACCCGATACGATCATCGTAAAGTTATATCCGTTGATATGGTTGCGTGTTATCCTGGAAGTTTTCTTGGATACGGAGAATGTTCTGAATACTTTAAAAGATTTGGTCATCCCACACACGAAATGACAAGAGTTGCGATAAATGGACCATTATCTGATTTTGATTTAACTGGATTTGCTTGGGTAAAATCATTTAAGTTCCGTAGTAATCTTCATCCGATCGTTTATGCGTGGTTTGGTAGACATTTCTCAGAAAAATATTGGGTTCCAACGGTGCTATTACGATACATGCTTGATACTGAAATCTTAGTGTCGTTGATGGTCAGTGAAGCTATTATATCATATCATTCGCAGAAACAAGTTTGGTTACCACAACAAAAGAAACATTCATCCCTGACAGAGTCAGGTGAAGATTGGGATAAAATTGATTATGAAAATAAAGTTCCAAAAGATCTTGGTAGGAAAATAATCGGTAAGTTTACTCAAGGCGGTTCGTATGATCATAAACGACATTGTACAAGATTAATCATGGATGATGCTGAGTTGGATTTTATAATTACTGATACAACAAACAAAAGAACATTTATAAGCAGAAATAATGCTTATTTGTCAGACGGAACCAAACTAGGTACAATCGTGAGTTATATCAATGGTGAATCACCGCAATTTACTCATTTAAGATCTTCTATGCTCGCTTACGTTTCTATAAATTTATTATCGATGATAAATATATTTCCTTATTACGCTGTCAGAGTTGCTACGGATTCATTTTATATAAATAAAAAATATTTAGATTTGGTAAAACCGTTACTCGCTAGCGGCGAATGGGGATCATGGCGAATAAAACAAGAAAATATACTTGACTATTCTGAAACAGCAGATGTTGATATCGCTGAGACATATTACGGTAATGACAATCAAACACCAGTATCAACATCACCATGTGTATTTGATTCCGTGTCTAGACATAAAACCATTTATCTCAATGGACCTGGAGGATCTGGTAAAACAACACGTGCGATTGAATTATTTCGGCAGAGTTCGTCGGACACGATTGTGTTGACACCTACACACAGGCTAGCAAGAGAAATAAAACAACGAGGAGTAAAATCTCAAACTTATCATAGTTTCTTCAGATGGTGTGGAGATACGTGGACACCTGAGCGAATGGGTGAAAAATATATTCCCAAAATCATCATCTGGGATGAAATCTGCACAGTATCACTGGAAACGCTAAAAATATTTCTTGATTGGTTACTGACAAAAAATACTGCTGTGATTATGTGCGGCGATCATATTCAACCACCACCTTTCGTTGGGCAGTCTCCACATGAGTGGTTAAAATCATTTGTGGATTATTATGAAGAAATAAATGATGATCATAGAGCTATTGATGAACCTCTGAAAGAATTTAAAAGATTAATCAGACTACAGCCAGATAAAATTCAATGTGAGATAATGCGCGATATAATTCCGGAAACTCCTGTGAACAATTTTTGGAATTTATGGACACCAAATGATTTGATAGTTGCGAGTAGAAAAATAGTTCGTGATGAATTGCAAGAGAAATTATTTCTGTTATACAAGGAAAGATTTCCAACGTTACCTGTACCATTATGTTATCGCCCAGCAGATACTCGACGACAGAATATTGAAGTTGAAGTTCCAGGACGAGACACTGAAAGTGTCCAGAAACAAAATCTTGTATTGAATGATATTGTTTTGGTTGATATTGATGTTGTTGAGAGCGCGTTGAGTATGAATAACTCACCGTGGAAATTGGGATACGCCATAACGATTCATTCGTCACAAGGACTAACTATTACTGACACAAACATCTGGATTGTCGATGACAGAATCGAGTGGTCAAATTTAGTTTATCTAGCAGTATCTAGAGTCAGGAGAATATCTCAACTACACAGAGTTGTCATAGAATCCACAGAAAATAATAATCAAACTATCAGCGATACTGAAGGTATTATTGGCGTAATAAGAAAAAAATTATTCAGTTATTAGCAATGTGACAAAAAAAATAATCGCGATTTTAATATTGATGTTGAATTTATTATGACGCTAAAACAACAACAGAATAATCGTTGTGTAATTTGCAACTGTTACATGTTATGGAAATATTCGAGTAATAATCCAAGACAGTTCACCGTAGACAGAATTAATAGTGATCTTGGTCATACACGTGATAATGTGATGCTGACCTGTCTTGAATGCAATCGACGCACGGGTTCCAATTTACAAAAGTGAACGAGGTGGTAATTGTGTGTCCTCAGGAATTACTTGTAATTGTTCACGTACAAATCCACGTTGAAGAGCAGTTGAATCTAGTCTGTATATGGCGGGTCTACCCGTGGATCTAACCACGCTAGAAATTTTATGTGTGGTCACACTCCAGATAGGATCAGTTGTTCCTTTTTTTACCACCTTCAAGTTCACCAGGTTCATATAAATACCTGACAGCAACATTACCTAACACTGGCTGTTTTGAAAGTCATGTTGTTGTCCGTAGCCATCGCTACGGGGTATATGTTTCTTTGTAATTGCATTAACAGGTTTCATAGAAGTTGCACGAGTAATTTCATTATTTAACGCAGCTATCACATTTGGTAATCTTGCAACCCATTCACGAGATCTTGTATCTGTATGAATTATTTCCTTCGCATACTGGTATCCAAATAACCGCTCAGCGAGTGTTCGATTAAATCTTTCAACAATTGCCTGATCACGATGAATTGCAATGTGCCCTCATCTGATTTTAACGTTATGTTGCTTCATCAGCGATGATACTGCACCGAGAAATTCTTTGCCAGGATCAACCTGTAGTAACTGTGGCCATCGTAGACCACCTTGTGGTCCGGGTCCTCGTTGATAAATTCGTTCAAACGCAGATGCAACTTCAGTTGCTGTCTTTGTTGATAGCGGCTCCGCTTCTTTATATCTACTTGCAACGTCAATGACAGTCAATGCGTATTTGTACGCACGTGATTTACTTCCACGTGTTTTAATAGTATCGTGCGGTGAAAACAAAATATCCGCTTGATGAACTTCATTGGGAACGCTGACATCAAAATACACGTACTGAATTCTTTTAGGTGGACGTAAATAGATTTGCCATATTGCCTGTCGTGCTAACCACGCTGCAGCAACAACACGTGAGACTTTTGCAGCTTCAGCAAGTTTACTAATCGCTGCTTTGCCCTTCCAATATCCTCTTGGGGAATAATAAATGGACTCCATTATAACAGTTATATAATTAATTACCCAGCCCCTAACATTATTTTACCTTTCATACCAGCTTTTACTAAGAAAGCAACTAATTTTTCTCGAAGCGATTTATTTTTTACAGCGTTTATGGCATGAATTAATTTTATATCGGCGAGATGTTGTTGTTGTAAATCTTTATCTCGATAAGCAATATCGTGAACGTAACATGCTTGATCGATTCCATTTACGGGATATTCACCAGGCCGAGGTTGATCTTGATTGTCAAGACGAATATCTAAACGAGTTCCTGGTCCACAATAATTATAATCCGGTAAGTGTTTTTCCCCGGGATATTTCGCCCATGGCAATCCTGGTAATTTTCCCAACGAAGCGGTGATATCACCTTCTGTCGCTGTGCTTGAAATAAATTTATATTTTGTTTGTGCCACACTTTTCACATTTACCTGTCAGTGTACGCTTTTTATTTTTTTTTATTATTGTTGTTAATCCAGTGGTGGACGTGGCTGCCCTGCATCGAACACAATATAAATTCATATTATTTATTATTATGGATATAATTGACTTTTCTGCGACACAAAAACAAAAGCCAGTAAAACATCACCCAACTCTACCGAATTCTATCAGGATGATAATAATAGGTCCATCTGGGTCAGGTAAGACGCAATTATTACTTAATCTGATAATGAGATGGCTGAAGTGGGATAAATTATATTTAGTAGCACCATCTGTAGATGATCAGCGATGCTATGAAGTACTTAAAGATTTTAATGAAAATGCAAAATCGTTAAATGAAGACAGTGACGTTATTGATTTTATCACTGATATTGATGAAGCGCCATCTGTAGATGATCTGGATGGAAGTATTAATAATTTAGTAGCATACGATGATGTTATGCTGGACAAACAATCAAATCCAGCTAGGATATTTTCTCGAGGTAGACATAAAAATACAGACGTGATTTATGTTACACAGCGTTATACACAAATTCCAAAAGTGATCAGAGATAACTGTAATATTTTAGTTGTGTTTAACGGAGTTGATAATCATACGCTGCAAAATATTTATTATACTTGGTGTTCAGGGGACATGGATATTATTAAGTTCAAACATTTTGTTTCAGAAGCACAAGCTACCCCGTTTGGTTTTATTACAATAAATTTACATGATCCGAGGTCAAGATATCGTAACGGACTTGATACAATATTTGGATAAAAACCACAGCAGCAGAGAGGGTGCGACCAACAAAAGTGACCAACACGTAAACGCGGCCACGTAACGATGAAATACAAAATCGTCATCGCAGTAACAACCCAAGCTAACTCAACAGGGCTTCCTACGAGGCAAAGTTAGAGGTGATGGTTTAACGTTATTGACGTCGAGATTTCATTTTCGTACGAAACTTTATTTTCATAAATAAGGTCTCAGGCAAAGTGGTTTGTTCACCCGCTCTGTTGCTCTATCTATATATTTCTCTATCTGTCTACCTATCTATCAAATGACATCAGAGTTTTGTGTTCATTTTTTTTTCAGCAAAAAGAAAATCTCTCGAGAAAGTATTCATCTTTTTTCTAAGAATCAGTTTATTTTCCGAAAGTAAGGAAAATATATTGTGTTCTTTATCATGATTATTGATTACTTTCTGAGTAGGATACAAGGGTATTTTCACAACCAACATCTATCCGACCATTTGTCCTACCGTCTGTACGTATGTATACCGTTGCCTCCATCCATCATGCCGTCTTCTGTGTCATCATACAGAATCACATATGACCTTTCCTGTTCTTATGTACCATTTGCCCACATGGATACACGGCTTTCCTGTCCTTACGTACCATTTTCGCACATAGACACACGAACAAAATAATAATCTGTAGCATTGACATATATATGTTCATTCGACTCAAATTAAGTTTAAATGGGAAACAGGTTCAAGGATGAATACAAACACTGATATTTTTTTAGCCAGTATAAAAACAAATAAAAACATATATTTGATGATAGACCCTGAACTACTGAAGCTTCTAAACAAAATAATTTATAATTCACTGTAGTGAATTACGATAAATAGTTTGAGTGACACGTTCATAACAGTATAGTTTTGAACTTCGAAGCTCCTTTTAGATGCTTACGTGGCCGAATTGCAAATATATCCACCTCCCGTACAGGACTACCCGGGTTCCAATACAATAAGGGACGAATTATTTTTGTAATGTGATATTTTACATTGACCTGGGAGGGAGAATTATGTAGCTGTTTATATTTTCTGTGTGAATAATCACAAATCACAATAGAACATAAACTGTAAACTGCTGACATCACGCGTGATCCATTAAGGAATTTACTACTTCAATCTGTTGTTCAGTACCTCTTGATAGTGTGACCAAACGGATTGTAGTGCACGAAATAACGGAATCAACAGTTACCATTATCAGTTTTCAATTTGGCAACAAATAGGGAGGGAGACTTTGGGAAACATATCAAGATCAGGGGAAGTTGAAAAGACATATTTCAGGGATTCAGGAAGTCAATGACAAAGCTGGGCAACTGGGTCATATTCTTCTTAATTGCTGGGTCAGCACCATGACAAATCTTTGTAACTAGGTCATATTCGTTTTAAATTGTGGTTCAGCATCATTTAGTATGTGTGTGGTCTGTGAGACCTGTCTTTCATTTAGTAAGGGTTAGACAATCATATTCCGTATGTAAGGGAAGTGGGTGTAGGTACGTGATGTAGTAGATATAGGTGCTTGAGAAATAATAGAGGGAGATATATGTAATGGAGAGAGGAATTATGGAAACAGTGGAAGAAGAAAACGTATTAGACTGGAGCCATATATCAGAAAACCATGTAGCTAAACTGCTGTGAAGGAAATTTGGAAAGATGGACAGATTCAAGAATAATTCAATCATCCAATATGAGTTAGTTATTTATAATGTACCACTGCGGTCTCAACACTCTGATTCCACAGGGTTATATGGACAAGAGATCTCGGGTCAGACAAAGAAAACCCACTAGCCAATACGTTTGAGGAAAAACTAAAAATAATTGTTTTGTTTGATATGAACGAATAATGGGTTTACGTCATGTAATGAGTGAAAAACGTAGTATGTTCATTCGTGGCTTTGCCACTATTGGAAATACTGAGCTTTTAACCCACTCGATGTGGAGAACACTTCTGAATTGACACTCTGCATTTGGCTGCTGGGACATGTTTGTCAACCAATAAACTCTAGAACTTGTCAAGTTGTACTGCTGTAGGTGGTAACGAAGTTGCCAGATTTACCTGGATGTCATGCATTAGTTGTGTTCCTTTTATCATACGGAGGTTTCTTATAGTAGCAAAATAGAATGAGGGTTGGTGACACAATATTGGTAGCTTAAAGCGGACGAAATAAAGTAATATGTAGATTGACATACAGAACACATAAAGCATCTCATATTTTAAAAGTTGTTCTCATTTCTCAGAGAGTCAATTTTCAACTTTCAGGCTGGATAGTCAGTAAGAGGAAATATTTGTAAAAGCGATAATAGTGAGATCCCAATGGACATTTATGTTGTCATATTTACCATATTGAAATAACAGTGTTTCAGTATCCTGGGGAAAAGTAACAATATACCAATATGCAAGGAAAATCTACATGTAACAGTATAATAATAATAATAATAATAATAATAATAATAATAATAATAATGAGAAGAATATGCAAGGAAAACGTATACTAATATGCAAAGGAAAATATAATAATAATAATAATAATAATAATAATAATAATAATAATAATAATATGCTAGGGTAAAAAGCAACAGTACACTAATATGCCCTGTGTCTGTCTGGTTGTATGAGAGGGATCCTCAGTCAGAGCGAGTCAATCAGTATGTGTTGCCGTCTGAAAGATGTTTTAGACCAGCACGTGTACACGATGAATTAATTGCTGTCGCAACTAATGTTCAACTACATATCTGTTACAACATTATCAGTCACGTTGATGATAGCAAGACAAAAAAATAACTGGCAGACAACGTCAAATTCATTTCCCGAATATGTCCAACGGTTTTGCAGAGGATACGATCATGGAGGTCTTTGGATGTCGATAATGTCATAAGCATTGACATAGTTGCTTGTTTCCCACCCAGATTTATTGGACTTTGCACGGTGTTGACATCTTACACATGATATTGTCAGAGGTTCATTCAACGAATATCTTCCTGAGGAAGATTTTACAAGATTTACTCAAATCGTACAGTTTACGTTTTCGCCAGGTCATCTAATGCGCGGCGGCAAGTTGATCGTGGATTGGTCCCTATTGCGTTGCTACGTTTTATTTTAGTAGTGTGGATGTTGATTCATCTTGTTGACCCTGTCGCCGTAATAACATGTTGGTTTCATACACCATTATATGAGACAACTCCGAAATAAATATCAGATGCAAAATATCGAATGAAAAATAATTGTCAAATTTAGCTTCGTAGCTGCAAATGATTGAATGTGTTTGTCTCATCGATTAGTTATAGACCTGGGAGAGTTAGATTTATTCGTTCGAGACTACTCGCGTGAGTATAATTGTGTGAAATTTTCATGACATACACATTGAGATGGTTTCAAATATTAATGCATTCTATTGAGAACTTTGATACTCGCATATTTAGAAATACTTTACTCTCGAGGAACAGATTCCACCGCAAAGCCACTGTCGTCGCAATTGATTCAAACATTTATCGCTGCTCGAAATTATTCTAGTGTTCTATACAGTGATTAAACTGTGTTGTTTTCTTAAAACTTATCAGCATACGTGTGAATCAAAATTAATCTCAACTCCCAATACTCCATATGGTCATTAAGGAATCAAGAATCTATCCACGCGGGTCAATTATCGATCGCGTACGATCCGCCGTTAGAATAGTACGGAACGGTTAATGACCTAGTGGCAATGCCAATTGTGCCACAGATACAAGATCCACTTGGGCGTAATAAACTTTGTTATCTTCTTGGCGGAGAAGGATCTAGTAAAACCACGAGAGCAATCTATATATTGGATGATTGTGATGTAGTAGCGTTAACACCGATGCACAGGTTTGCTGACGACATGGAACAACGTGGTGTAAACACAGAAATAACCAACGTAGACACTAGAACACACTAGTGTGTTCATTTGGGATGTAATCTATTCTGTCAGTAAAGACACATTAGAAGCATTTATCAAGTGGCCGAGTCAAAATAACATCCACTGAAGTAGCGACTATGGAGCTCCACAACCAACCACAAAATCTAGAAAACTAATCAAAATCCTAAACCACCATAATGACACTACTATGATTGCTCAAGTTGAAACAACCGCTTGCTCAAATTGTCCAACCGTTATTGATTTTTTGTAAAACATACCTATATACCCTTCAGAATATATTTATAGATCTAAATATCGAAGAAAAAAATTGGTATTATTACACTGGCGAATGTTTCTGCAAATATTCAAAGGAACAGTTCTGAAACTTCTGTAAATGTTAAAAATGAACTTCAGACAACAGCCTGTAATATTATTTGTTATTGAAGAATAACTGCAGAAGGCGTTCTATACTATTTATTAAATACAAGACATCAGTACAGTTAAGAAGGGTGGTAAAGACTGCCCTGAAAGTATTTTTCCCATGGAACATAAACCCTAGTGAATGTATGACATAAACCAGCTGTTGGTGTATAGCAGTTCTAATCCAGTGTGGAATATCTGATTACTTTTACTGTCAAGTGATATTTCAAAGCTAATTAGATTAAGGCTTACACTACATCTCCCCTCCTGAGAAAGCTAACATTAAAACGAAACGTGATCTGATGACCGCATTTCTAAACAAGCTACCAAAACTTCATTTTTACAAGTTCAGTCTCTCAGGTGGTTTCGAACGTATGAAATATCAAGTTTTACTGGTTGACACTGCTCTGCTTTCATCTGAGTCAGACAAAGTATCGGGGTTTGAAATAGTCACTCTGAGACGCTCCTATAGTGAGGTAGGCATGGGAATGAAATTTCTCCTATTATGCCATATCTGTCCCTCATCAGTTACTACCATGAATGAACAAGGTGTAGATGCCTCAGATTTAACAATGCCTGAAGAAAAATGATCTTTAATCCATACTTTATTCCCTACCTGAAGTTTTTTCATATTTCGGGCTCGATGTTGACGATCATAATTTTTCTTTTGAGTTTGCCTTTGATAGTTTTCCGATTTCTTCAGTTTCATCAAATCCGGCCATTTCGGTTTTAAGCTTTTGGTGCCATTGGCAATGTAGTTTGTAATTTTCTTCCCATCAATAATTCGGCAGGGCTGTATCCATTTGGTAATGGTGTTGCGCGATATGTCAAAAGAGCTATGTAAGGATCGTTCGCTTTTTTAAGCATTCTTTTAATTGTTTGAACAGCCCTTACGGCGAGACCATTGCTCTGTGGATATTTTGGACTACTTGTAATATGCCTGAATCCGTAATTTGTCGCAAATTCTTTGAGTATTGCGGATGTGTATTGCGGACCATTATCTGAAACTAATACTTCTGGTATACCGTGTCGCGCAAATATTGATCTGAGATGATTGATAATTGCTTTTGAATATGTGCCTTGCAATTTTGCTATTTCGATGTATCGTGAAAAATAATCAATCACCAAGAGATATGTTTATCCATTAAGTTCAAACAAGTCTGAAGCGACTCTTTGCCAAGGTCGACTTGGACATTCATTTTGGTATCATTGGTTCAGCTTGATCTCTTGAGTTTTCGATGCAATTTTGGCAAGACTTTAGCAAGTATTCTAGCTGAGTGCTTAGTCCTTTCCACCAAACTGACGTTTCGGCGCGTTCTCGGCATTTAACTATGCCTTCGTGACCATCGTGAATTCTCTCTAGGACTTCTTTTTTAAATGATTCTGGTACGAACAGGCGTGTACCTTTCATTAAAAAACGATTTTGAATTGTAAATTCACCTCTATCTGCCCAGTACGATTGAAGTTTTCCGTCAATAGCGGATTTCTCTGGTCACTCCTTTTCACAGATTTGTACAAATTGTTTGCAAATCGGATCATTACGATATTCAGACTTTATTTGTTCAAGTCGAGTATCTGATGCGGGCAAATTACTAACTACGAAATCAACATAGGCGTTAGTTTCAGCCTGAAATTCTCTGTCTCTCTCAGCGTGATAACTTAAAGGTGCTCTGGATAGAGCATCAACAGTTAATAGATTTTTGCCAACAACATGAACTATACAAAAGTTGAATCTCATCAAACGCATTCTAAAGCGTTGAATTCTAAGGGGTAAATCTCCCAAGATTTTTGTGCTCATTAATGGTACTAATGGCTTATGGTCAGTTTCAAGTTTGAATTGTGACCCAATTAAATAGCTACTGAAGCGTTCACATGCCCAAGTGATTGCAATGGCCTCCTTTCTATTTGAGCATAGCGTTGTTCAGTTTCTGACATACCTCGCGATGCCAAAGCCACCGGTCTCAGAGTGCTACCGTGTTTCTGCCGTAGCACAGCACCTAGTCCAAATGAAGGTGCATCTGCAGATACAATTAGTTCTCTGTTTGGATCATAATGTGCTAAAGTTGGTGAAGATATCATTTCTTGCTTGATATCTCTAAAAGTTTGTTCTTGATCTGGACCCCAAGTCCACGAGTTTTTACCTTTCAAAAGCTCACGTAATGGTTTTGATTTTTCTGCCAAATTTGGACTAAATTTGCCAAACTGGTTTGCCATAGCGAGAAATCGTCGCATCTCTGTTACGCATTTCGGTGTTTCCATTTCAGTTATAACTTTGACTTTTTCCGGATCAGGTCAGCAACCATTTTCGTCAACAATATGCCCAAGAAACCTGGATGGTCTCGAAAATTCACACTTTTCAGCGTTCAAAGTGACGCCGGTCTTTTGAATTGATTTCATGACCATTTCTAGTCTTTCGTCATGCTGTTTCTGCGTTTCCCCAAAAACAAGAACATCATCCATGTGACAGAGTGTTCCCCCATGTCACTCCAGCGTTTCTGACATCCTTCTCTGAAAAAAATTCAGGCGCTTGACTGATTCCGAATGAAGGGCGATTAAAATAAAACCTACCAAAAAGGATAATGAAAGTTGTAAGGCGGCGTGAATCTTCTGACAGGTTTATCTGCCAAAAGCCTGAGTTTGCATCAAGTTTGGTGAAAAACTTTGCACCTGCTAGTTTTGAAAGGGATTCTTCAACTGATGGTAGTGGGTGGTTCTCTCTTTTAACTGATTCATTCAGTTTAGTTAGATCCACGCAAATTCTCACGGTACCGTTTGGTTTCGGAACGACAACCATTGCCGCGCACCACACAGTGGGCTCATCTACTTTTGAAATAACACCCATTTTTTTCCATTCTATCCAACTCCTCTTGAACTTTATTCAATGAAGGGATAGGAACCTTTCTTGGGGTAGATAAGGCATAAGGTTTGGCATTTTTGTCCAGAGTTATGTTATAGAACCAATTTGTTTTCCCTAGACCTTTAAAAAATTTGGGAATTTCTCGCGATAATCCTTATCTAAATTTATAGATTTATCGTGAATTTTGCTTGCATTTTGTGAGTTTTTATCTGAGGCATTTACTGAGAATATATTTACCTGTTCAATAATCTTGAGAGCCTGAATCGCGGGCCTGCCCAAGAGTGCCTGATTCAGTCCCTTTACAACAAATATGTCTTGTACACTGAACGCATTGTTCGATTCCAGTCCACATGTAAATTTTCCCAGCACTTTAAGTTTAGAGTTTCCAGGTCCATACAGTTTTCGGTCAGACTTTGATACTTTTTGGTCTCCGATGTTTAGTAAATCCCTCTCAGGAATTACAGTCACATCAGCTCCAGTATCAATCTTGAATAAAAGTGAAGCGTTGTTCAATCTCACACGCGTTATCCACGGCTGACCCTTCTTTGTGCTAAAAGTCCCTAGAAATCCAGGTTCCGCTCTCGATTCTATTGTGCAAACTGCTGATTTTGACAGACAGCATTTTGCATTGTGTCTCCTTTTCTTAAGCTTGTGGCATTCTGCAAATGCTGTATCATATCAAACTTTGAGCCCTCTTTACAACTTGCATTGGTCCCTATGTTTAAATTCACGGAGCATTGTTTGTGGACACTCAGTCGACAGTTATTAAATGCGGAATTAACGCATTATCGATTTAGACATCATTAGAAACAACACATAAATTATATTATTTTTCATTTTACAATGTAGCTACTAACAGGGCCTTTTCAGACATTATATTTCGACATTTTTATTTCTTCTAATCGCCCTTACTGACAGTGCCTAGTATTACATTAACAAGAATCGCTTTGAACACGTAATGAGGTCTCTTTGTTTCGGATCATAATTTTCTGGGTGTTGCCTAGTGATTAGACAACGGGGCTGAGGGAAATAAACACTGCTGACGTGAATGCTCAAATGAGCCTCATGTTCAAATAAGCATCTTTTCTTCCTACTTACTTGCTGTTGATTGGCGCTTCAAAATAACACCGTCATGTTCACTACAAGAGTTTATTACAATTATTATTTTTTTTAATTTCTTTCCTGCATATGACAGGTGAATCACCATTTTCAAAAATTAGGTTAAAGACACAAATAAAACTTTAATTTCCTTACAAAAAGTATATGTAAAATACTCTTAATAATGGTACACAGATTGGTAAGCAATTGCATCATACAATACTGATTTGATTTAAGATATACACGAATATTGAAAATGCTGTCTTGAAAACAATGTATATTTTCTTAATTCACAAATCTGCCTGTGTGTGAATTCCGTCAGTAATGTTTGTTAACATGCTGTCTACAATGTTTATACGTGCATTTGTTGTAGCAAGACACAATGAGAAAACACTATAAATATTGTATTCATAACTTTGTTTGCATCAATCAGTTTTCATCCTATCTGCCAAATATCCTTCAGATATAACATCTCTACATTTTGGTTCTACCTCAGCTCTCGAACTGACAATGTCTAGCAGCGCATGAAAGGAATAGATTTGGACACATTGACCACAATGTTTGTATTTGGTGAAATCAAATGAACTTTCCATACATTATACTAATGATTCCTGGATATTTAATGTTATTTAAATAATTAGCAAGAGAAAAATAAACTGAATAAATACAAGTTGTTTCATGGACCAGGGGTCAAGCTACCATGGGAAGTAGGCGACTAAGTTGCCTAAAAATGTAATCTTAGGAAAGCGAAAACGACTTCGCGCTGTGATTTTTTTTTAAGGTACGTTTACTGACCATACTATCTGAGATGTCAACTCGCCTTAGCCAGGTTAATTCTAGTACAGTATTGGGTTGTAGCGAAATGTATTCATCAAGCCATCAGTAGCTAGGCCTAGTTTTGATATCAATTACAATGACAAAGAAACTCTTGCACATTCACAGGCATGTGTTTTGACAGCTGATTGACCATTAACTCTTTCCCGAGTAAGTTAGCAACTATCAAGGCCCGATTTCCGCACGTTATCCTTTGATGATAAAAGCATACAAACTTGAGCTTGGAAACTTTAAGCATTTCTGAGACCTCTTATATATATATATATATATATATATATATATATATATATATATATATATATATATATATATATATATATATAGAGAGAGAGAATCCCTCCTGACTCAACTAATTATTGTTAATTTTAAATATGGAGAAACAATATTATCATACAGTTTAGATAATTAATAATTTCTAATCTATTGATATTCCAACCCTGGCCCTATGTCTCATTGGCATATAATTTTAGCTCTTGTCTAAAATTGCCTAAGAAGAATATTTTATTAATATACTCTTGCATTGTATATACCAAATTATTTGGTGTGTTCTTTGATGCCCTGCTGTCATGTGGAGTTAATTTTTCCATTCTCTGTAAAGATTCACTTGCTAGATGGTTATCGTGCTTAGCATTATGTAATAACAAAACCATTGTGGATTCATAATTATTTCCTGATACCAGTGCTCAAAAAATTGGCGGGGGGACAGGCTCCGGGCTGGTGACTTAAATTAACTCACAAGTCCTGACTGAAATTCCACAAGCCCGGACAGTTCATACCTGTAAACTCTCAAGCCGGGAGAAAAACTTTCCGATTTTGGGGGATTTCCACACCTACCTCCCGATCTCATATCTCCCGATTTTTCGCAGAGAACTCCCGATTATTACATTATGTCTGTCAAGTTTCATTTCTCAGAACCCTCCACCCCCCGCCCCATATATAAATAGATATATCGTATGCAATCCACAGATGTCATATTCTATTTTATCACCTGTGAATACTGTTTTGACCAAATAATTAATATCACACTACAAATTTGTTTCTTCATTAAAAGGAGAGTCCATGAATAAACATTCATGTAAATTTCAGATTTTTTAAACCCCTACAACAGTACTGTAGTAGAAAAAAAATATAAAACAAATAAAATTGTCACCAATTAGTTTCTATCCCACGAATTATCACTGTGAATGCTGTGTAATTTTCTCTGCAAACAAAATCGCATCTCCATTTGCGCCAAAGAAAATCAGCCAGTAAACACCTGGCAAGCTTCTACCGTATATGTAAACTTTAATGACCATGATTAAATTAAAAGAAGGAATAAAACAAAATAAACCAAGCAGTATATGTGCCCCCAAAGAACTAATTCTAAGTAATATTTTATTTAGTAAACAGCTTTACATGCCGTAAGAGTTAAACCTAAAGAAATAAGGTGGGACATAAAACGTGGAAAAAGTTGCCGTATGTACGGTAACTTGTGACTGCAGATTTGAACTGTAATAATGAATTCCTAGGCATCGTAAATTACAACAAAATAGGGGCATCATTTATTTGCCAATCAATTGCTGGTTCTTATATACACACACTGTAGAACATGGTTTCTTTATGTATGTCCGAAGGGCAGTGCTTTTCACAAGATAAGCGCAATGATAAGGATTAACTGTTAATTAGTCACACTGACTTTATTGTTTGTTTACTTAACTCTAACATGTAGCTATTTATGCAGTTTAGCCACAGCTGACCAGGACATAAAAAAGGGTGCTTGTCCTGGAGGAAAATATGGCGTTTCACAGGGAGAAATGGCGCGTCCTACAGGCGCTCGCACATTGGGGGAAAGGGGGTGGGGGCAATAGTCGCCTCCCTCAACAAGCCTTCAACACATCTCACTAGCTATTGTCAGCCAGTTAATGTGAAACTTTGATTTTATACCTGACCTATTTTCCTTTAGTTGCCGCTATTTAAACTGCCCAAGGGATAGTTTTAAATTAGTTCCAGTCATTACAGATTACCGTTTATACATACTACACGTAACGGACATAGACTGTTTTTTTTGGGGGGGGGGGGAGTGGGGGGTGTTGTATTTTTGTTTTTTGTTTTTTAACGATTACTGAAAATTTGGATTTGGGAGTACAAACAGATCGCAATTTCACGTAGGACAGTGGTAATCTGATTTAGGTTATTGCATGTATGTCAACATCTTGAAAGTATATCTACTCATTTCATCACCGCGATCATAGTTTCCTCAGACAACATTTGTTTTTTGTTTTTCGAAAAGCCCAACGGGCACCTTACTTTGGATACAGGATGGGCCCGAACTAAACTTAAGAGGGGTTTTTGAGCACTGAATACAGTGAAGAATGTTGTTACTTATTAAAAACAATTCTGCAGAGTAAGACTAATTAAAAAAAATGAATTGTTTGCAACCTATCGAGTACTAGAAGGAAACCATAAACTTTTAGTACGACAAAGTGGGTACATATATCACACAACGACAATCTGAATAATTGTCTTAAATGTATTAATAATCGTGTATCTACGCCTATTTGACCATGAATAGAATAACTCTTAGAAGATAGTAACCAAAATATCGTGAAATTATTTACGTATTAAATGCCGTTTTTGTTTGTGTCTTTTGTACTCTTATAGTTAGATTATTTTCTTGTAGCTTGTACTTTATTCATCATAATAATTTGCCCGAACCAGACAGTACCGTTAAAGTATTTTTTCATCTGCTCTGCCTTTTACCGTTATTCTCATATTAACGAAAAAAGCATATGCAAGTGTTTATTTATGCGAAACACTATATATGTGAGATGTTCAGCCTGAAAAGCTTGTGTAAGGCTACTGAACAGGGAATATGTCGCATCTTGGCCATTATCAAAGTATAGTAACCTCACCTTAAGAGACAAATTGCAACGAGCGTATATATTTTCTTTATTTTTCACATAGTGTCACTTAAGCGTACGTTATTGTACAGTATGACTTGATCATAAGTAGCACATTGACAAAACGTTTATTTTGTCATTAAGGCTGAAACTACGTTTACAACAGATGCCAAGCAATTTGGAATATTCAACCTTCCATTTTCATTTTTACAAGAACTTCAAAATACTTTTCTTAAACATTATTCATCATTTTTAGAAGCAATAAACGTGTTTACAAAGTATATTCAAATTATATTCAGAATTACACATTTATTAAAATGAAGAGAGTAGCCATTGTTCTGAAAGGAAAGAACGTATTCTCAACATCTTTTTGTTCCGTTTTATGTTATAAGACTTACGAAAAACACTGGACATCATTGTTAGTTATTCCCTTTTTGAGCGCTAAATTTACACTCAACCATAAAAAATGAAAGACATAGGAGACACTTGCAACTAATTCGATACATGTTATTAAAAACGGATTCTTACCTTTTTGAGTCTTTAGTCATTTCTCCCCAGCTGCTACTGAAGATATGATATTTGATATCTTGCTAACGCGCAAGGTGAGAATACCCAATACAAAGAAAGCGATCACGGTATCCAATGGCACTGACATGTGCGAACCGCGGTCAGTTCACACACACTAGCTGCTGAGAGGGAAGGTGGAAATATACACACTAATGGCGGGAAATGGTTCATAACGTCGGTTTGTACTTTTGCTACTACCATCATCTACAGGAATAAGAGTAATACTTTATCGGTGTGCAACTTTTGGTATCCACAATGTAAAATGTGTCCATAACGAAGATCTATACTTTGGATCGGTGTCCACAACGCAGTAAATCCGAGTGCACACACACACACACACAGACACACAGACACACACACAGAGTGACAGGAGTAGAACAATACAAAATTACGGTTTGGTATAGACAAAGAAAACTATCCAGAATAATGGGAAATTTTACTCTTTTCTTCACACCATATTCAAATATATATATATATATATATATATATATATATATATATATATATATATATATATATATATATATATATATATGACCTTTTGACTATCTGAAGATTATTAAATAAATGCTGAATACATTACGAAATTAAGTAATGTTTATGAAAGGTGGATGCAGGTTTTAGAAATCAAAAGATTCAGTTGGGAATCAGCTATGCTTCAAATATGTTAACATTTAAATTTTATCTGCATGCGTAGAAGGCATGGAAATAAAAGAGCAATCCAGTTGCTAAACATCATAGAAGTTTTATCTATCTGAGATAAGTCAAGTCATTCTGATATTGTTTTGCAAATTTACAACGTCTTGACAACATTGAAATATATAAACCGGTCCTCCGCCGCCACTTCATTTGCTCCCGAGTCCAAAAATACAAACATGAATCAGGTTCTTAACGACTAAATTATTAGAGGCAATATGTACTGCCAGAAATCAAAGTAAACTTACCTTAAATTGTGTATAAGAGCCTGAGCCAGGAGGATCGCCACCAGTAACGTCAACGCCAAACGCGAAGAAAAATTTAAAGCAAATCGGGATCAATCAACCAAAAATCCTTCAACCCAGTCTTTAAAGAAAATTTGAACAAGTGCACACAAGAGCCAAAATTACTATCTACTAGCCATCCAAAGGATAATAACGCTGCGGACGTCCGGTAGGAAAATGAGTTAGGACTTTCTTTTGAAGAAAGTAGCCATGTGATTCGTGTGACACATACAGGGCCACAGCATGCCAAAATGTGTCTAAAGATTGTATATTATAAGCTGATTAAAAGTGTATTATGCAGTATATTAAGAGCATTTTTTAAAAATTATTTAATGGTTAGTATGGCAAAGAAATCATATATGCACGTGTTATGTATATGTAATTTAATTATTTGTTTGTTAGTTTTAAATATTTTTATTCCATTACATGCTATTATAAAGTAACTTTGTTTACTGGATTTGACAGTTTCCAGAAATTCAGTTTAGTTGTTTGACCTGACTGTTATACTAATAGAAACACTGCATCTAGTTTCTGACCTTGATTCAGAAACAGTGGCAGTTCTAGTAAACAACATTTTTTAAATTTTTTTTTTAAATTCCTTCCCAGAGGAAGAACCAGTGATTTCAGTTAAGGCCATACTGGGAATACATGATGTTCGGCATGTAAAAAGTTTCTATTTTGTTCTGGAAGGGTGACCATGTGACCCTCATCCATGAATTTGTTTTTGCGTCTTAAACTTGTGTATAACTGTTGTCTATATGGAGATTTATTCGTTCGGCCTCTAACCATTGACACTTAAAGGTGTTTTGTTGTGACCACTTTGAGCTGAAATTCTATTTTATGGAATTAGTGATTCTTTTCCCTGCAAAATATATAAGTGCTCATACATAATTCTTAGACAAAGACATTCACTGAAAATTATTCGGAATTCCAAATTTGAATATAATTTTCTGCAACTTAACGAAGAAACTGTTGACACATCAGTACGACGCTGACCACAGCAGACGTCATCGTCTTCCATTTTGAATTTCATCTGGTCTCGAACTCAGATTCATTTAGGACTTTTTAATAATAGGACCTCTATTTTTTAATTTTTGGATAAATTTTGGATTTAATTTGTAAAACCATTCTTTTTCTTATTTTTATCTTGGTTTTCTAAGGAAATAAATTATTTGTTTAATTTTACAAAGCTTGTTGTCTTCACTTTTTCTTGTTACTTTTTGTAAGAGCCTAAACACGTAACAGCACGAGACAACAATTACAGTCTGGGGCCTGGAGTGGCCGAGTGGTCTAAAACGCTCACAGTTCCGGATCACTGCCGTCTCACCTCTGTCTACGTGGGTTGGAGTCTCAGGCTCGGTTAACGTGGGTAGGTGAGAAAGCTTGCCAGTAGCTTCTCGTGGGTCGGTGGTTCTTCCCGGGTTTTTCCCGGGTTCTTCCTCCACCAGTTATACTGGCCGCCATGAATATTTTATCTTTTGCCGAAATCTTTGCGAAGTATAGAAAATACAATCAACAGACCCTTAAGTAGGTAATAGCATGTTGGTCATAAAGCCAGATCACAATATCATGATAGTGTATTGTTACGAATATGTAATTAAATTATTTGTGTGTTAGTTTTAAATTTCTTTTTTTTTTATTTTTGTTTCATTACATTTTGTTTTAGTGATAATTTTTACTGGATTTGACATTTTTCTCAGTAAATTCAGTTATCTGTTTTGACCTGATTGGAATGCCAAATATTGCTTTATCACTATTTTTAGCTCACCTTGGTTGAGACGTTTGTAAAGACTAATCGAATACGGTTGGCTATTACCAAGGTCATGTTTGGCCCACGTGTTAGCTAAGTTGTAAACAGCATTTCTTTTTTATTTATTTCCAGCGTGTGAATCTGATTCTTAGATAGGATTATTCTAGCCTACGTGTAAAATGACAATTTCTTTTACTGCGCTGTTCAAATTAGTGATCCCGTAGCCCCGTTACGTGAGCCATCATGTGATCTAAAATCGTGGGTTAAAACAGACGTTTTCTAGTAGATTTAGCAGTCGTAAAATAATACCTTAGGAGCTCAGAGGTATTTTGCGTTGTTGCCATTTGAGTTGATTTTCGTATTTAAAATAATTTATTCACCTTGAAAATAATCTTTTTCAACGAAATTCTTGGACAAAGACATTCACTAAATTATTCGGAATTCAAAAGCCGGAATAATATTCTTGGTGACTCAACAAGGAATTGCTGACACATCAGTACAAAACTGCATTCATCAGACGTCATCATCCTCAATATTGGAACCTCATCGGGATTCGAACCTGGATTCAGTTAGAACTGTTTAGTAATAGGACGTATATTTTTCAATTCTTGGATTAATGTTTAGATTATATTCACAAACCGTAAGTCCCATTTCATATTTTTACCTTATTTTCTAAGGAAATAAATTATTTTGTTAAAATTTACAAAGCTTGTTGGCTTCACTCTTTTCTTTGTTACTTTTGAACGAACCTAGTCACGTAACAAAGAAAATCGGAGGCTCGTCCGGGATATATGCATTTTGGCTAAAATATAATCAGAAAATTGTTTTTTGAAATTTAAATTCACTTAGTTTATAAATCCCAAGTACTATTTCACATTTTGTTTGAAATCTTTAGTGAAAACAACAGGCGTTTATTCACAATGTCATTAAAAGTGGAGACTTTTCTTTCTGGACCTACTCAGGAGCAGTTGGATAGTTTGAAAAAGATGAATTGCTTGAACTTGCCAGAAAATATGATCTTTTTGAGGCAAAAGCTTCCTTAACGGAGCAAGAAATTAAAAACATTTTGATTCAGTATTTGGTAGAGAAGAATGTTTTCAATAAAAGTTTTTTGGTTTCGGTCAGTAAGTTTGTATCAGACTCTGACATAAAAGTAAAGGAATTAAAAATGAAATATAAGATGGAATTGGAATTAAGAAAGCTCGAGCTTCAGAAAGAGGAGAGAGAAAAACAAATGCAGTTGCAATTTGAAAAAGAGGAGAGAGAGAAACAAATGAAGCTGCAATTGGAAAAAAAAAAGAACAAACACATTACAGAAAGCAATTGCAGTTGCAATTTGAGCAAGAGGAGAGAGACAGACAGGAGAGAGAGAGAATGATAAACAAATGAAATTGCAATTTCAAAAAGAGGAGAGAGAGAGAGAGAGAGAGAGAGAGAGAGAGAGAGAGAGAGAAATTGAATTACAGAAAGAACAAATGCAATTACAAAAAGAACAAATGCACTTACAGATGCAAACAGAGAAGGATGAAAAGGAATTTCAAATTAAAATGAAAGAAATGGAGCTGGCAAGTGAAAAGCACATTTCCACTTCACATACAAATTTAAGTCTTGATATTATAAAGAATTTTAGGCTATTACCCCCTTTTAGTGAAAAAGAAGTAGACAAATATTTTATTTATTTTGAAAAAGTTGCTGAAAATTTGAAATGGCCAAGGGAGCATTGCACTCAACTATTGCAATGTGTACATTTTGGCAAAGCCCGATATATCTATGCATCCCAGTAGGTACAGCAAAGATCTGACTATGATTTGGTTAAGGAATGCATCTTAAAGGGTTATGAGTTAGTCCCTGAGGCTTATCGGCAAAAATTCAGGAACTATATAAAAGAAGCTGGACAAACTTATGTCGAATTTGCAAGAGAAAAAGAACAGTTATTTGGGAGATGGTGCTTAGCCAGAAAGTTGAACATGATTATAAAACTATCAAGCAACCTGCATTACTTGAAGAGTTCAAGAACTGTGTTCCTAATGACATTAAGACTCATCTTGAAGAGCATGAGATCAAAACCTTGGAAAATGCTGCTTTATTCCTTAATTCATAAAGTTCCCGTTGTAGGCAAACCTTTCACTCAGGAGTCTACTGGTAGAAAGGTATTTCGGCCTAATACGACTTCTTGTAAAACTCAGTCTGGCACAACTTTTAAAAATCAAGCTTTTGATAAGCCTGATTCAAAATCCTTGTCTATCCCTACGTGTCCATATTGCAAGAAAAAAGGACACGTCATTTCTGATTGCTTCAAATTGAAATATAGGCATCAGAATCAAGATAGACCTATCCCAAATGCTCTTATTTCTAAGAGGTCAAGGTCACGGTCATGTATTGAAAACAATACATTTGTTGGGTCTAATAAACCATAGCCTGATTTTATTATGGAGAATTATGAACCATTCATGTCGAAGGGTTCTATATCACTCTTGGGTGATTTGGCCAATCTTATACCTATTAAACTTTTAAGGGATACAGGAGCTTCTCAGAGTCTTTAATTATCAGATACTTTGCCTTTTTCTGAGAAGTCTTGTTCTAATGAGAGTGTTCTCATTCAGGGAGTAGAGTGCGGCTTTGTTAATGTTCCTCTCCATTCTGTAAATTTGTCATCAGACTTAGTTTCAGGACCTGTAACAGTCGGCATAGTGTCTTCTTAAGCCGTTCAGGGCATTCATTTGTTACTAGGCAACGACCTAGCTGGAGACAAGGTTGTGGTTAATCCACTAGTAACTGACAAGCCTTCTTTGGACCAGAAAGTTGATCCTATTGAAAAAGAATTCCCTGATTTATACCCAGCTTGTGCAGTTACTAGAGCTATGGCAAAGAAAGCTCTTGAAAATGATTTTGATAAGGAACATATTCCTTTAGCTGACACATGTATTGGTCAGGCTTTTGATGAGGTCACTTTCATTTTTAATTTGGATCAATCAAAAGGTATTGGTCACAGTGATCCTCTTTTAATTACTCATTCTCTTTTATCTAATCATGGTGACAAACGACAATCACCTGTCGTCGAACAGGAAAGAGATCATGAGATCTCCTGTTTGTTTCAGAGGGCCATTAGTGAAACTGAAGTCACTGAAGTACCTGTCTGTTATTTCATTAAAAACGGAATTCTTATGAGAAAATGGAGACCTCCCGAGGTACATGCTGGTAAGGAGTGGTCAGTGAACTATCAGATTGTAGTTCCAAAATCTTACAGACAAGGAATACTTAGTTTGGCCCATGAAACTCCTCTGGCTGGTCATTTTGGGATAAATAAAACTTATCACAAGATCTTGACTCACTTTTATTGACCAAAAATCAAAAGTGATGTTTGTAAATTTTGTAGATCTTGTCATACTTGTCAAATGGTAGGAAAACCCAATCAGAAGATACTTAAGGCTCATCTGCAACCTATTCCTGTATTTGACGAACCATTGAGCAGAATTATGGTAGATTGTGTTGGTCCCTTACCTAAGACCAAGTCAGGTAACCAATATTTGTTGACAATTATGTGTGCGTCAACAAGATTCCCAGAGGCAATTCCTTTGAGGAATATTAAAACCAAAACCATAGTAAAAGCTTTGATCAAGTTTTTGTTTACTCAATTTGGCCTTCCTAAATGTGTCCAATCGGATCAAGGGTCAAATTTTATGTCTGGAATTTTCCAGCAAGCTGTGCACGAATTAGGCATTCAACAGTTTAAATCTTCTGCTTACCACCCTGAGAGCCAAGTTGCTTTAGAAAGATTTCATCAGACTTTAAAGAATATGATTCGGTCATATTGCTTTGATACGAGTAAAGATTGGGATGAAGGCATTCATTTACTTTTGTTTGCTGTTAGGGAGTCCGTTCAAGAATCTTTAGGATTCAGTCGCTTTGAACTAGTTTTCGGACATACTGTGCGTGGACCATTGAAGTTGTTGAAAGAGAAACTTCTTTCTAATAAAGATACTGAACTCAATCTTTTTGATTATATTTCTGATTTTAAATACAAGTTGTCAAAGGCTTGTGAGGTCGCAAGAGCAAATCTGCACTCTACTCAGTTGAAAATGAAATCAAGATATGATAAAAACTCAAGGAATAGGAGTTTTCATCCTGGTGATAGAGTTCTAGCTCTCTTGCCCATTCCACAAAATCCCCTTCAGGCCAAGTATTATGGTCCATACACGGTTGAAAAGAAAGTAAATGATTGAAATTACATCATAAATACTCGAAAACAAAAACAACTTTCCCACATTAACATGTTAAAGGAGTATATTGAGAGAGATAGCCAAGTAAATCATGCAAATAATTTAGTTGTACCTGTCCCACAAACTGAGGATTTAAGTGAAGACATTCAATCCGACTCTTTTGATCTTGGAGCAACAAATCTTAAGAATTCGGAAATTATGAAAAATCTGGACCAGAAACTTTTGCATTTACAACAAGAACAAAGAAATGAACTTAAACAGTTATTATTCGAATATGAGCACTTGTTTCCAGATATTCCTACGAGAACAAACAAACTTTTTCATGACGTAGAAATTGTAGATTGAAAACATGTGAAACAACACCCATACAGGATGAACCCTCTCAAACAGGAATACTTGAAAAAGGAAATTCAGTGTTTGCTGGAGAACGATTTCATAGAGCCCAGTAAAAGTGACTGGAGTTCACCATGTATACTTGTTCCGAAACCAGATAAACTTTCCGTATGTGCACTGATTACAGGAAGGTGAATAGTGTGACATAAACATATTTATTTCCATTACCAAGTATCGATGACTGTATTGATAAAATTGGAAATGCCAAGTACGTCACAAAATTTGACCTTCTGAAAGGATTTTGGCAAATTCCACTAACGGAAAGAGCAAAAGGAAATTTCGGCATTTGTGACTCCAGATGGACTCTATCAATGTAAAGTAATGCCGTTCGGGATGAAGGGTTCCCCAAGTACTTTTCAACGATTGATGAATATGATTACCTCTGGTCTAGACAATTGTGATGCTTACATCGACGATGTCATCATCTACAACGACACCTGGAAAGAACATCTAGCAACGATTCGGAAATTCTTCAACAGACTCACTGATGCAAATTTGACAAACAATTTATCTAAAAGTGAGTTTTGCCGTGCTTGTGTAACTTTTCTAGGACATATTGTGGGACATGGACAAGTTAAATCTATAGATGCTAAGGTCAAGGCTATCTCTAATTTCCCTGTGCCTGTCAGTGAAAAGCAACCAATGCGATTTCTAGGTATGGCCGGACTATCGGAAATTTTGTTCCAATTTTTTTGATATTGCTGAACCCCTGACTAACTTGTTGAGAAAAACAAGTTTCTTTTGACTGAAAAATGTCAGAATTCTTTTGATAGGTTAAAACCATACTTAAAAGTGCGCCGGTTCTTACAGCTCCAAATTTCAATCAACCATTTAAACTATCTGTTGATGCAGGTGATGTTGGGGTTGGAGCAGTATTGATTCAAGAAGATAGAAATGGTGTTGATCACCCAGTGTGCTATTTCTCTAAGAAATTAAATAAGCACCAAAGGAATTTCTCAACAATCGAGAAGGAATGTTTGGCTTAAATATTGGCATTACAGCATTTTGAAGTTTACATGAGCTCAGCCCCTTCTCCGGTTGTTGTGTTTAGTGATCACAACCCCCTTACTTTCATCGACAAGATGAAAAATAAAAATCAAAGATTATTAAGGTGGAGTTTGTTTTTGCAAGAATATAATCTTGACACCAGGCACATCAAAGGAAAAGACAACTTATTTGCAGATGCACTTTCTCGTGTGTAGAAATATTATTTCATGCACACTTTGTATAGCTTTCTTATGTAATTTTGTTTTACCTCGTGTATAATTTACATATGGTAAAAAAGAAAGCTTTATCACATAAATCTTTCTTTTTCTTTAAGGGGGGAAGTGTTACGTATGTGTAATTAAATTATTTGTGTGCTAGTTTTAAATTTCTTTTTTAATTTTTGTTTCATTACATTTTGTTTTAGTGATAATTTTTACTGGATTTGACATTTTTCTCAGTAAATTCAGTTATCTGTTTTGACCTGATTAGAACGCCAAATATTGCTTTATCACTATTTTTAGCTCACCTTGGTTGAGACGTTTGTGAAGACTAAGCGAATACGATTGGCTATTACCAAGGTCATGTTCGGCCCACGTGTTAGCTAAGTTGTAAACAGCCTTTCTTTTTTATTTATTTCCAGCGTGAGAATCTGATTCTTAGATAGGGCTATTCTAGCCTACGTGTAAAATGGCATTTTTTTTTTACTGCGCTGTTCAAATTAGTGATCCCGTAGCCCCGTTACGTGAGCCATCATGTGATCTAAAATCGTGGGTTAAAACAGACGTTTTCTAGTAGATTTAGCAGTCGTAAAATAATACCTTAGGAGCTCAGAGGTATTTTGCGTTGTTGCCATTTGAGTTGATTTTCGTATTTAAAATAATTTATTCACCTGGAAAATAATCTTTTCCAACGAAATTCTTGGACGAAGACATTCACTAAATTATTCGGAATTCAAAAGCCGGAATAATATTCTTGGTGACTCAACAAGGAATTCTTGACACATCAGTACAAAACTGCATTCATCAGACGTTATCATCCTCCATATTGGAACCTCATCGGGATTCGAACCTGGATTCAATTAGAACTGTTTAGTGATAGGACGTATATTTTTCAATTCTAGGATTAATTTTTGGATTATATTTACAAACCGTAAGTCCCATTTCATATTTTTACCTTGTTTTCTAAGGAAATAAATTATTTTGTTAAAATTTACAAAGCTTTTTGGCTTCACTCTTTTCTTTGTTACTTTTGAACGAACCTAGTCACGTAACAAAGAAAATTGGGGGCTCGTCCGGGATATATGAATTTTGGCTAAAATATTTCAGAAAATTGTTTTTTGAAATTTAAATTCCCCTAGTTTATAAATCCCAAGTACTATTTCACATTTTGTTTGAAATCTTTAGTGAAAACAACAGGCGTTTATTCACAATGTTATTAAAAGTGGAGACTTTTCTTTCTAGTCCTACTCAGGAGCAGTTGGATAGTTTGAGAAAGATGAATTGCTTGAACTTGCCAGAAAATATGATATTTTTGAGGCAAAAACTTCCTTAACGGAGCAAGAAATTAAAAACATTTTGATTCAGTATTTGGTAGAGAAGAATGTTTTCAATAAAAGTTTTTTGGTTTCGGTCAGTAAGTCTGTATCAGACTCTGACATAAAAGTAAAGGAATTAAAAATGAAATATAAGATGGAATTGGAATTAAGAAAGCTCGAGCTTCAGAAAGAGGAGAGAGAAAAACAAATGCAGTTGCAATTTGAAAAAGAGGAGAGAGAGAAACAAATGAAGCTGCAATTGGAAAAAAAAAAGAACAAACACATTACAGAAAGCAATTGCAGTTGCAATTTGAGCAAGAGGAGAGAGACAGACAGGAGAGAGAGAGAATGATAAACAAATGAAATTGCAATTTCAAAAAGAGGAGAGAGAGAGAGAGAGAGAGAGAGAGAGAGAGAGAGAGAGAGAAATTGAATTACAGAAAGAACAAATGCAATTACAAAAAGAACAAATGCACTTACAGATGCAAACAGAGAAGGATGAAAAGGAATTTCAAATTAAAATGAAAGAAATGGAGCTGGCAAGTGAAAAGCACATTTCCACTTCACATACAAATTTAAGTCTTGATATTATAAAGAATTTTAGGCTATTACCCCCTTTTAGTGAAAAAGAAGTAGACAAATATTTTATTTATTTTGAAAAAGTTGCTGAAAATTTGAAATGGCCAAGGGAGCATTGCACTCAACTATTGCAATGTGTACATTTTGGCAAAGCCCGATATATCTATGCATCCCAGTAGGTACAGCAAAGATCTGACTATGATTTGGTTAAGGAATGCATCTTAAAGGGTTATGAGTTAGTCCCTGAGGCTTATCGGCAAAAATTCAGGAACTATATAAAAGAAGCTGGACAAGCTTATGTCGAATTTGCAAGAGAAAAAGAACAGTTATTTGAGAGATGGTGCTTAGCCAAGAAAGTTGAACATGATTATAAAACTATCAAGCAACTTGTATTACTTGAAGAGTTCAAGAACTGTGTTCCTAATGACATTAAGACTCATCTTGAAGAGCATGAGATCAAAACCTTGGAAAATGCTGCTTTATTCCTTAACTCATAAAGTTCCCGTTGTAGGCAAATCTTTCACTCAGGAGTCTACTGGTAGAAAGGTATTTCGGCCTAATACGACTTCTTGTAAAACTCAGTTTGGCAGAACTTTTAAAAATCAAGCTTTTGATAAGCCTGATTCAAAATCCTTGTCTATCCCTACGTGTCCATATTGCAAGAAAAAAAGACACGTCATTTCTGATTGCTTCAAGTTGAAATATAGGCATCAGAATCAAGATAGACCTATCCCAAATGCTCTTATTTCTAAGAGGTCAAGGTCACGGTCATCTATTGAAAACAATACATTTGTTGGGTCTAATAAACCATAGCCTGATTTTATTATGGAGAATTATGAACCATTCATGTCGAAGGGTTCTATATCACTCTTGGGTGATTTGGCCAATCTTATACCTATTAAACTTTTAAGGGATACAGGAGCTTCTCAGAGTCTTTAATTATCAGATACTTTGCCTTTTTCTGAGAAGTCTTGTTCTAATGAGAGTGTCCTCATTCAGGGAGTAGAGTGCGGCTTTGTTAATGTTCCTCTCCATTCTGTAAATTTGTCATCAGACTTAGTTTCAGGACCTGTAACAGTCGGCATAGTGTCTTCTTTACCCGTTGAGGGCATTCATTTGTTACTAGGCAACGACCTAACTGGAGATAAGGTTGTGGTCAATCCACTTGTAACTGACAAGCCTTCTTTGGACCAGAGAGTTGATCCTATTCAAAAACAATTCCCTGATTTATACCCAGCTTGTGCAGTTACCAGAGCTATGGCAAAGAAAGCTCTTGAGAATGATTTTGATAAGGAACATATTTCTTTAGCTGACACACGTATTGGTCAGGCTTTTGATGAGGTCACTTTCACTCCTAATTTGGATCAATCAAAAGGTATTGATCACAGTGATCCTCTTTTAATTACTCATTCTCTTTTATCTAATCAGGGTGACAAACGACAATCACCTGTCGTCGAACAGGAAAGAGATCCTGAGATCTCCTGTTTGTTTCAGAGGGCCATTAGTGAAACTGAAGTCACTGAAGTGCCTGTCTGTTATTTCATTAAAAACGGAATTCTTATGAGAAAATGGAGACCTCCCGAGGTACCTGCTGGTGGCGAGTGGTCAGTGAACTATCAGATTGTAGTTCCAAAATGTTACAGACAGGAAATACTTAGTTTGGCCCATGAAACTCCTCTGGCTGGTCATTTAGGGATAAATAAGACTTATCACAAGATCTTAACTCACTTTTATTGACCAAAAATCAAAAGTGATGTTTGTAAATTTTGTAGATCTTGTCATACTTGTCAAATGGTAGGAAAACCCAATCAGAAGATACCTAAGGCTCATCTGCAACCTATTCCTGTATTTGACGAACCATTGAGCAGAATAATGGTAGATTGTGTTGGTCCCTTACCTAAGACCAAGTCAGGTAACCAATATTTGTTGACAATTATGTGTACGTCAACAAGATTCCCAGAGGCAATTCCTTTGAGGAATATTAAAACCAAAACCATAGTAAAAGCTTTGATAAAGATTTTGTTTACTCAATTTGGCCTTCCTAAATGTGTCCAATCGGATCAAGGGTCAAATTTTATGTCTGGAATTTTCCAGCAAGCTGTGCACGAATTAGGCATTCAACAGTTTAAATCTTCTGCTTACCACCCTGAGAGCCAAGTTGCTTTAGAAAGATTTCATCAGACTTTAAAGAATATGATTCGGTCATATTGCTTTGATACGAGTAAAGATTGGGATGAAGGCATTCATTTACTTTTGTTTGCTGTTAGGGAGTCCGTTCAAGAATCTTTAGGATTCAGTCGCTTTGAACTAGTTTTCGGACATATTGTGCGTGGACGATTGAAGTTGTTGAAAGAGAAACTTCTTTCTAATAAAGATACTGAACTCAATCTTTTTGATTATATTTCTGATTTTAAATACAAGTTGTCAAAGGCTTGTGAGGTCGCAAGAGCAAATCTGCACTCTACTCAGTTGAAAATGAAATCAAGATATGATAAATACTCAAGGGATAGGAGTTTTCAGCCTGGTGATAGAGTTCTAGCTCTCTTACCCATTCCACAAAATCCCCTTCAGGCCAAGTATTATGGTCCATACACGGTTGAAAAGAAAGTAAATGATTGAAATTACATCATAAATACTCGAAAACAAAAACAACTTTCCCACATTAACATGTTAAAGGAGTATATTGAGAGAGATAGCCAAGTAAATCATGCAAATAATTTAGTTGTACCTGTCCCACAAACTGAGGATTTAAGTGAAGACATTCAATCCGACTCTTTTGATCTTGGAGCAACAAATCTTAAGAATTCGGAAATTATGAAAAATCTGGACCAGAAACTTTTGCATTTACAACAAGAACAAAGAAATGAAATTAAACAGTTATTATTCGAATATGAGCACTTGTTTCCAGATATTCCTACGAGAACAAACAAACTTTTTCATGACGTAGAAATTGTAGATTGAAAACATGTGAAACAACACCCATACAGGATGAACCCTCTCAAACAGGAATACTTGGAAAAGGAAATTCAGTGTTTGCTGGAGAACGATTTCATAGAGCCCAGTAAAAGTGACTGGAGTTCACCATGTATACTTGTTCCGAAACCAGATAAACTTTCCGTATGTGCACTGATTACAGGAAGGTGAATAGTGTGACATAAACATATTTATTTCCATTACCAAGTATCGATGACTGTATTGATAAAATTGGAAATGCCAAGTACGTCACAAAATTTGACCTTCTGAAAGGATTTTGGCAAATTCCACTAACGGAAAGAGCAAAAGGAAATTTCGGCATTTGTGACTCCAGATGGACTCTATCAATGTAAAGTAATGCCGTTCGGGATGAAGGGTTCCCCAAGTACTTTTCAACGATTGATGAATATGATTACCTCTGGTCTAGACAATTGTGATGCTTACATCGACGATGTCATCATCTACAACGACACCTGGAAAGAACATCTAGCAACGATTCGGAAATTCTTCAACAGACTCACTGATGCAAATTTGACAAACAATTTATCTAAAAGTGAGTTTTGCCGTGCTTGTGTAACTTTTCTAGGACATATTGTGGGACATGGACAAGTTAAATCTATAGATGCTAAGGTCAAGGCTATCTCTAATTTCCCTGTGCCTGTCAGTGAAAAGCAACCAATGCGATTTCTAGGTATGGTACTATCGGAAATTTTGTTCCAATTTTTTTGATATTGCTGAACCCCTGACTAACTTGTTGAGAAAAACAAGTTTCTTTTGACTGAAAAATGTCAGAATTCTTTTGATAGGTTAAAACCATACTTAAAAGTGCGCCGGTTCTTACAGCTCCAAATTTCAATCAACCATTTAAACTATCTGTTGATGCAGGTGATGTTGGGGTTGGAGCAGTATTGATTCAAGAAGATAGAAATGGTGTTGATCACCCAGTGTGCTATTTCTCTAAGAAATTAAATAAGCACCAAAGGAATTTCTCAACAATCGAGAAGGAATGTTTGGCTTTAATATTGGCATTACAGCATTTTGAAGTTTA
>JAECUM010042632.1:0-16576 GCA_016617855.1 Megalonaias nervosa
GAAAGAGGCAAAATATATATCCAACAATATATTACACTTAAAGCATGGTTACTGACCACCAAAACACACAACTATCTAAATATTCAGGGGAAATTATCTCATTTTTAATTAGCACAAATTATTTGAATACACTATTCTACATGTAAGGGAGATGTGTACACTATTTTGTTTTTTTTGTTGGACTGGTGCTTACTTATGGTTCAGAAATATAAGGTTTCTACTCAGAATAATAACTTGACAGAAATCATAAATGTTGTAGGTGATTATTATGGGTGGAAACTTGATTCTAATTTGCATGTTTTATGTGGAGAATTACAAAAGCAATGACCTTGTAATTATGGACTAGAACACTAATTTCTATAACCTTTACCATGTTGAAACGAAACGATTATGCAGTATAAGATTTGTTAGGATATTCTGACCCCAGTATAAGATTTCTTTGGATATTCTGACTCTAGTATCACCCCATTATACGATATATTTGGATATTCTGACTCCAAAACACGATTTATTTGGATATTCTGACTCCAGTATAAGAGGTTATTTGGATATTCTGACTCCAGTCAACGCAAACAAGATAGATTATTATATTGATATAAGAAAGAATATTCTCAGTGAGATAATCAAACAAGCTGGAGAGTATTACTTGTGTAAAGAATACAGTATCGCCTAACCTGAATACTTGGAAAAGGCGGGTGGTTAAAATAAAGTTTCAAGAAACAAGTGACCAGGGCCGTAGAGAGCGAGCACGGGCTCTGGGGTAAGAAACACCCGAGCATCTCCTAGTTCTTGTTCAAAGAAAATTTTTCTTTTATAAAATTAAATAATCTTGTTCAGCCCAGGCCCCCTTACGGGACTGGGCCCTGGTCTCGGCCCCGGGGATATATCCCCGGTTGCCCCACTCCCACACCTCTTGTTGGCCCTGCAAGTGGCTATACAACTGGTGTAATTAATGAGCTGTCGAACGTGATTATAATATTTTGCTTGC
This sequence comes from Megalonaias nervosa, assembly GCA_016617855.1. Lineage (NCBI taxonomy): Eukaryota > Metazoa > Mollusca > Bivalvia > Unionida > Unionidae > Megalonaias > Megalonaias nervosa. Next base: position 989 of record JAECUM010042632.1, read on the forward strand.
TTGTCTATTTTATACGGAATTGGGAAGAAAGCGTTTACCACGATATTATTGTTCATAAATAAATATAGAAAAGTTAAAAGCAATTGTGTTACTGCAATATTTCAAAACGAGATTTTCAACTAATTAACGTTGTCAACATTCATATAATGGCTATCACGTGTCTGTATTATACAAGTTCTATAGAACAATTTGCACGGCACGGAGATAAGATAGTTTGATGTAGTTACTCAATAGCCAGTATCTATTAATGGTTTGATCACAGGTACAATGTTGATTGCATCATGCCCATAGGGAAGTTGCAAAACGTGTCGGGGTTTTATTTCGGTCCACCCTAGAGAGCCTCATTTCGAGTGCGTATGTACCAATCGACTTAGTACTGCGCCATTCCAAACCGAATTTAGGACTACAAGTGAATGCAGTTGATTCGAATAAAAATTCAATCAGCTCTGTGTTTCACTTCAAACAGATTTTGAAAATATTGTTTTTCAAAATTATGAGATCCTTACAAAACAGGTTTTTACTTGTGGTATGGGGAATTTTATTTGGGACTGCAATCGGTGAGTCAATTTGTTTTCATTGATAAATGACGTTACATAGCCATTCTTTCATTTTGTAATCAAAGCTTGGTTACTGCCAGTGTAGAGAGAAATAATAATTCTAACAATGCTTTTTGTTGTAGTAAAGATAAAAAATAAATTGAGGGTGGTATTTTTTTTTTTATCAAGGTACAACTATTAAGCGATTTGATATTTGCCTGACTATTGTTGGATATTAATTTTATACCACAGTTGATAGAGGGTCGATTAACGCCCAGGCCAACCCTGGCATCATTGGAGAAAGCACTTAGGTCCACTTTCGTGAGTGTGATATATCCGATCATGCCTCTAAAGTGCCTCTAAAACCAATACAAACATTACCCTTGAAACATGACTGCTACCGTGATGGTGCTGCTTTTTTTAAACACCATCTGCTAATTTGACCCAGTTGCTTTGGTGTTATTGCGTTTTGAGGTTATTTACAGTAGTTCACAAAAGTTACTTATTTTCCAATATTTTATTTTTCTGATGTAGGTTTTAATTTAATTTAATTTAATTTAATTTAATTTAATTTAATTATGGGCTTGTTGTTTTTGTAAATATTATTACATGCTTCTTTTATTTTAATCTTTGCATACTTTGTACGCTGATGCACTTTTATCGTCATGTGAATATACATGACGGACTACCGATCTGTTCAATAACGGTTATTATCTCCCCTGACTTATTAAATCCGCTAATTTACCCATGATGCAACAACCTTTCCGGTGAGCAAATCTGTAAAGTTGTTGTTGTTGTTGTTATAGGGTTTAACGCCTTTTTTCAGCACAAGATAGGCTATACATGGCGGCCAGTATTAATGGTGGAGGAAGAACCCTGGAAAACCCCGGGAAGAACCACCGACCCACGAGAAGCTACTGGCAGGCTTTCTCACGTACCCGCGTTAGCCGAGCCTGGACTCGAACTCACGCAGACAGAGGTGAGATGGCAGTGATCCGTAACGATCAGCGCTTTAGACCACTCGGCCACTCGGGGCCCCAATCTGTAAAGTAAATGAAGCAAACAGCTGTGAATGAATCTCGTGTCCCAGAAGAATTTAGTGTCAAGTGCCTGAAGACGTATTTATGGGACGCTTCAGGTGTGTATCGCATATATGATATTATGATTTTTTGAGTAGATTTTTGTAATAATAATAAAAAGCAAAATAAACTTTGATTTGAATAGAATTTATATGAACCAATTATTTTCTCCTATTTCAAATACAATTCACGTAACGACGTAACAGTATAAACATAAATAATATAAGCTAAAATAGTCGCCATGAAGTGTTGACTTTAATCACAGAGAGGGAATTTCTATTTTGTTCCGTTTATTTCCTTTGGTCTCAATTTTTTATCACTGATGTATCTAAATGTTATATAACATGATTTATTCATTTGCAAGTGAAACAGATTTAAGAGTCATCATCTAATTCAAACATATATTTGATATTTTAAAAGGGAATATCTTTTTGCATATTAGAACTGATAATTTGCATTTTAATGTGTCATTTTCATACAAATATTAGACATCAGTGTCAACCTGAAGAAAGAAAAATCATTTATCTGAAATGATACGCAGTATAAATTCATGACAGTCAACATAAAATAATCTCCAAACGATAAGAAATAACTGTAAAATGGTTTGGACTTTCCATAACTGTAAAAACGAAATTCAGATTGGTTTCAACTTAATTAATGTATAATCAACATTATATGATATTTCATTGTTTCACAGCATGAATTTCCTACGTATATGCCAAGATATGTACCCTCCAGTTGAAAAATTGTTTTTTCAGTATGAATTTGCTACTCTTATGTAAGGTAATGTATCCTCCAATGAAACGATTGTAAAATTTTCAATCTAGGAATATGGACAAATAATTATATTTTTATCACAATTCTTTTTGGCATATACTATATACGCACGGTCTCTGCTTTACACCCTAAAGGTCCTATATTTTCTACATATTCACAACATAATTTATCACCAGATAGATTATGTTTGCTTACAATATGCTACCTGCGCGTCACATGAGATTTAAAGTACAAATAATAGTTTGGTTTTGTTCTTGACTGGTTAAGTTTGCAGTTAGACCTTCTTGCGAACTCCTTGTTGAGTTGCTACATTTGACAAATCTGTGCCTAGCTGGAAACAGTTGATATACCATCGGTACTTCCAAGTTTCATTTTAGAGCTTGTCCAACCGCAATCACTGTACCTGAAATGGTGTAAAGAGGGCCAGCTGTCCATCTGCAACAAGAACAACGATGACTTTGAGGAGAAAATGTGCATGGCAGTGTTTTCTTAAATGTTATTTTAATGTTAAAAAATTTATGCTGATAGAGAACAAAATTGAATGCTATAAATTCCTTAATCTATAGTTATATTGCTTTCTAAATGCAGCATTCGGAAGTAAAATATATCATATAAACAAAACGATTGTACCCTTAACTTTAAGATTTCGTCCATTTGTTTTGGTCCTGCCGCACCCTATGTTACATGATCACATCACATTTCAGTCTGCTCTGACCTGGATGGAAACATTGCACTGACTTAACGAAGATAAAATTTATTCTTGTTTTTACCTATCTAAACCAATGACCATCTTAAGATTAATTGATTCATTTAAATAATGCGAAAATATTCATGTTTGACAACGTGATAAATAATATTTGAAAATTTGCTTACATTTTAAATGAGTTAGCTTGATTCATTACTGCCCTTCACAGTTCCCATATACATTCTTGTCCATTTCGGTGGCTCTGTGACTTTCTTTCGGTCAGTTATTGTGTTGATTTTGTTTTATCTCAATTTTTCAGTACATGATAGGCTATACATGGCGGCCAGAATAACTGGAGGAGGAAGAGCCCTGTAAAATCCCTGTAAGACCCACCGACCAACTGCAATCTACTGACAAGCTTTCTCATATACCCACATTTGCCTGAGCCTGAGTCTCAAATCCACGTGGACCGAGATGAGAACAGACCACTCGGCAACCAAGGACCGCTATCAGAGCCAGTCATGAAAACCATAGCACTTAAGTGGGAAACAAATGCAGTTGTGCAATTATTTCATCGGCATCGATATCACAAATCAACATCGTTACGCTTATTCAATAATTTATCATCAGTTCATAACTACTTTTGTATCAATAGGTAATATTTTGGGGTGGAGGGGCCATGTGTTCCTATCTTATTGATTTGGTTGAAACAGTGTTTATTTAATGAAGTCATCGTAGAAAGTACAGTGTATGTGTGTGAGTTTTTGTGTGTGTGTGTGTGTGTGTGTGTGTGTGTGTGTGTGTGTGTGTGTGTGACTGTGTGTGAATGTACTTTGGATTTTTTACGTAGTTTTAAAATTCTTTTTGGTCATATCGCTACAATGTCTGCAGTGTGGAAGTTTATCGTGATGTCTAGCACTTGGGCATCATGCCGCAGACATGTAGCATCATGTCCCACCCAGTCACATTATCCCGACACCGGGACGACCAGTCCTAACACTAACCTCTTAATGCTGAGGGCCAAGCGAGGCAGTTGCAAGTACCATTTTTATACATCTTTGGTATAATTCGGTCTGGGTTCGAACCCGCGAGCTCCCGCATCCAAGATGGATGCTCTAACCACTAGGCCGTAGAAAGTACATAAAATCAAAGAAAAAATATAGAAGACTGAGCTGCAAGCTTACACTTATATCATGCTGTCTCTTCACTAACAATGCTATTTACTTTTGTAACGTGACCGATGTGATTAAGGAAGGCATATCATAGCAAATATTGAAACATGATAATGAAGTATCAAAGGAAAATTGAAACATACAGTACTTCTTTAATATCAGTCAGTAATGTAGCAGTATTTACAGCAGAAAGGTATTACTTCATACATGCAAATCAGAAAAATTGAAAAGAATGAAAAAAAATGTGAAGCTGTTGGATTGGGGGCTGGGAAGGGCTAGATAAGGTCATTTTGCACAGATTATGTAATACAAGTTAGGATATACGGACCGATTAAGAAGAAAGAAGGATTTATTTGTTAGAAAGGTGGGGTAGAAATGTTCGGTTGTTTCCCATATTACTCAGTCAAATTTCGCAAGAGCCTAATCCCACAGGGTACCGATTTATCTCGCTAATCAAAATCTAGGCTTAATGTCTTAAGTTTCGTGTTTATGTAAGAAATACAATGGTTCAATATTTGACAGCCGACCAGCAAAGTTAGCTAGGATATTGGAAATTAGAAGTTTTGTTTGAGGAAACCTTTAAAATCGAAGGAAAATAATGTTACTATTCTAAGAAGTTTTAAGGATAAATAGATATTCTCGTATTTGACCCAATTCCCGATTTCAGCACCTCGACCAAGAGTTTCATACGTCATCAAAATAGACGCGCAAGCCAACTGAATAAAAAAAAGTTAAATTACCCGCAATGTCGCCTCAAGCTTGATACTAGCATCAGATAATGACCATCAGTTATATCTTTAAAGCAAGTCTCCGCAGTGTTACCCCATTAGTGGAATATAATTAATTAGAAGATCGATATTCGGTTCTCTTTACTACGATATAGTTTTTTTGTTTAAAATTCTTTCGCATGCACCTTGGAAGGAAAGGAAACGGACGGATATGCAATCACGAGACCATGAATACAACTGTAACCCTCTTAAAATATAAAATCAAAACATTCAACAAACACTTCCCATTCATGGTCACCTACGAGAACAATGTCCCAGACTTACAACATTCCACTCGGAAACGTTTGCACCCGAAAGAACTTTCCAAATGTCTGAACCGAATATTACAAAATGTCCCTTATGGTTGAGTACCGTGGACCTAAATATTTCAAGGACCATGCCGTAAATTCATACAGGACCACAAATGCAGGCACATGTCATCGAAAAAAGGAGTGCTCTCTAATTTGCAAACACTTGCCTCAGATGATATAAGTTCCGAAGTTTAGGAATTAGAAGTTAGGACGTCGATTGTCAAGCCAAAATCTTCTGCCTGACAGGTAAACTTTGTGTTATGGAATATGTCGGTGAAGCAGTTGTCTCCTGAAAACAAATAAGCACGAATCATATTATTTGCAATTAAATGTTCAATGTGTAACTCACCAGAAACTAAACTTCAACGTGACATTCAGTGAAGACCCTCAAGATTCTACCCCTTATTATGTCTAACCTGGGGGTGTACCGATATAGAACGAAAACGTAAGAAACGATAACGGATTCTCCAACTGAAAACTCATGAGGAGCTTAGTCTCAATAAAAAGCATTTAACTTTGCAAATATAATCAGTTGTTTACAAGTTAACAGACGTACGATGATCTCCAAGGCCATGTTTACCCATTTAAATACTGCGCGACCATTTCACGTGATTACTATCATTATTATTTCCATTATCCCACCACAACATTCTCATGATCCACCTCATCGAGTACCTTAGCAATCCATAACTCTACCGGGAAATAATTTCTATTACATACCGTAAAGTCTTCTTTAAGATGGCGTTGTTTCTCGCATACGTATTGTTACGGTCATTTGTCTTTAGCATAGAAATAGATGGGATTATGTCGATATCCAGTACATATTTGCCTCTTATCACCTCGTCATTTTGTTTTGATTACCTTTTGCAGTGGCGACCTTAACAAGAATTACAAATGAAGTTTAAACATTTTATATATTTTTCATCTGCCAGTTCCGTTATATATCTTCCTTTTGGTGATAAATATCCCGTCAAACAATCTCTTGTCAGTGGACTTTTGGGTTAATTAATATGATTATTTTCTGTTTGTGTGTTATTTCTTCTCACGAAAATTCACAACCATCCCACCTCTCTCTCTCTCTCTCTCTCTCTCTCTCTCTCTCTCTCTCTCTCTCTCTCTCTGCATATGCGTTCGCTACGATAGACCATGCTATACGATTGACAAGACTGCCACATTTCTTCTTTATCTGTTTGTTCTTTGTGTGCTTTTGGCTTAAAGATAGAAAGCATGCTAATCTTAAGTTAATGAACAAAATTACAGCTCATGATATAAAGGAGAAATAACGGTGTGATTCCAATTAATATTGATCATACTGTTCCATCTATGCATAATATGAAACGCGTTTCTACTCTTTGCAAAGTCCAACACCATCGTTGATTTGTTCTGCATCCACCTACTCCATCCACACCCATGTAAATTTGATAGGAAACACAAGTATACAGCAGGTGTAGGCCAAACATAAGTACTAGTCATAAAAACTGAAATATGGATCTTGCAATTACATAGTATGTTGTACAAATCAAGTAATGCGGTATTGTGCCAAGTTATCAAGAAGTCACGTTGACACAATTTAAATATCTGGTGAGGCTAGAAAAGAATAATATATGATAGCTTTTATAGGATTTCGTGAGCTAGAGTCTCATTCCGCGTACATGAAACTCAGTATTTATTCGTCATGAAAATCCAGTCCCGGCTGGAGTGCATTCTTAGAATGTAACAATAGATAATCTACATCATAGCCTGAGGAAAAAGGCTTTCGATTGCGTGTATATTAGTCGCCAGTAACTTATTGTATATACATCCTTGGGCGTACCTTGATTCCCATTTCGTCCAACAGGACACTCGTCATTTAACTACGGGTGACGTTAATAATCCATGAAAGAATGCAGCAGGAGGTACTTGCGTGCATTAAATTTATAATTCCCTGTTTTGCCTGAAGCTGACACATACGACAAAAATGAGATTACATCCGAAAGATCTCCGAAAATCCAGATGTTAAATTATTCCCACGGCTAGTTCACTCATGCATCATCTATGCATCAATTGTTGTCGGTGGATATAACGTTTCCTTGGTTTCCGTCTTAAATTAAGGGCAGGCGAAAGTTACAACAAAGAACATATAAGCATAGAAACACGCATACACAAGGAGCCAAAGCACTCAGGAATGAACATTTATGCATTTACTTGCCGGCACATGAGTGGTATTAATACTAAGTTACTGACGACATACTAATAATATATGTGCCATTGGTGTAACGCTTGACAATGCAAGGTGTTATGCATAGCGAAACAGTTTTAGGATGATACATGTTGCATGGCATTTTTATGCAAAACTAACTGCCTTCCGCTGTCTTTATTCAATGTGCTTAATACGGGTCCTGTGCTGAGGGATCCAGAGAGGAGATGCATATTCTAACCCCCAGTTGCAAGCCACGGCAGACAAGTCTCTTCGCTCCCTAATCATCTTTGGCTGCTAGTGCCGTGCTTTCCTTGTATTTCACGAGTTCGCATAAACACAATACATCAGCACCAAAACTTGCAGCAATGTCCAATGCATAAATAAATGTTGTATCGATCGTCCTGGAAAGAGAAACTTGAATTGGCTCATTCAAATTGCGCGAAAGGTCATGATGGGTTATTATGGCAAAATGAATTTGCTCACGCTCGCAGTGACTGGTTAAGCGCGTTTATGCATATTTATATGAGAAAGGAAATGTTGTACAGTTGGCGATAATGAAGCGTAGCTGATTGAATCCTGTTGCATTTAACGGTGATTGCAGCTTCGATCTTGTTACGCTGAAGTTGGCAACCTCTTTTACTTTCGAAGCACAATTTCTGAACTTACGTATACTTCAACTTCATTATAATATTGGATACACATCTGCTTGACGTTCATCAACAACCAAGGAAGAACATTGCTTCTGCGTGCACAAAGCAAGCACAACATATATAAAATGTACAAATAATTCCATTCTCGAATGTACTTAAATTGTATATACTGGATGGCAGATTTGATGTAATTTAGGCTATGGGCTGACACTGCTGTTTCAGTTTCTAGTAGGCTACTATACAAAGAAAGGAAAACGAAGTTGGCAAACTTTGACTATGCACTGGTACAAGATGCAGATCTGTGATTGCTTATCTTACTGATGCTAGATGTGTGCCTTAGGTGACTGGTAAAACTTCTAAATGTAGATGACTAACAGAAACTATTCACATCAGCGTTGGTGAGACCTTGGAGTGATGATTGTCAATCAAACGTGTTAAACATCTTGCAGGTGCGGGTAGGCTGGCACAATCTACATGGCGTATTTGCTATAAAACGGTCCGCATTCCTCGGAATACGTTACACATGTTTAACTTGTATATTTTGTTGTGGTTCCAGATGGTGGATGCGCATTTAGCTTCGATAATAGGACGCTGAAGTAGACCCTGGGAAAGAATCAATCCACATATGGGTGTCTCCTGTGATTCCACAATATGATGACAATCTCGGGTGTAGGACTTTGGCAAAATCTTTGATGAATCTTGCATGGCCGTGCCAATTTGAGTGCAATTATCAGTTTATGACAGTGTCCTAGGTGGTCACGAGGAGCTGTGACCTTTGTCTCCAAGGCACTATTGATATTCTTTCAGAGTGCTCTGTTTGTCCAGGTGGTCCATTATATGTGGGACTATGATGTGTTCCTAAATGTTTGTATGCAGCCGTAGTTAGTGAGGCGGGGCAAGAAATTTCGTTCTTGAGCACAAGTACGATGTTAGAATTTTTCCAGTCGGATGGTACTTCTGATGTGTCGAGGGGCTACTGACGCATGGAGTTCTATTATTTCCTCAGTCTGTTTCAACATTAATATTGGCCTCTAGTCTGAACCACCTGCCTAGTTTCGAATTTAGTCGCCTGATGCACATTTTCAATGGAAATGCTGATCTTTGGCATGGATTCATAATGATATTCGACATTGCTTGAAATACTATGCGTATCCTTCATTGTAAAACAAATGCGAGTTGTTCGTTCAGAAGATCTGCTTCGTCCTATGCATGTTCTGACGCTACGCCATTTGGTTTTAAGGTTTGCACTAGTGATGTCTTGTTTTCTGGATTTTATATATTTCCCGAACTTCTATGATCTATTCTCTAACTCCTGATCCAGTAGGTTACTTGGATACCTGTATTAAGATGCAAGTTGCATGATGTACGTCTTGCAATTAGTTCCTGACAACACCATAGTTCACCCTTTCTCGCCTTGTGTAACGTATGCTCTTGTTCATTATAATTTTATCGCTGGTGTTATATAAGAAAAGACCCATCAAGGTTTAAGAAATCCCATTATACTGTTATGACATAATTAGCTGGGTAATGCCAAGCAGTGTACTCTTAGTTGGATCTATAATTTGTTCGCGTTATTCACAGATAATAACCTCCTTTATAATAATGTAATTACTTCTTCCATTTATTTCTTGTTCTTTGCATGCTTCTCTGTGCCAAAATATAAATATATATTGTTGTATTATATGACGACCCACGAAGACCTTGCCTCGGTAGAAATGTAGGCAAGTGATATGATGACCGACCAAGCAACAGAAAGAGAAAGAGATGGGGTAATGTTGTGAGGAGACTTAGGAAAGTAGCGCTAATCTTCAGAGAATGATAAATTTAGTTTACCATATTTATTTGAGAAACTTTGTCATATTACAAACATATGATTTGGGGGATTCATTAGAAAGCATAATTTTATTAGCATTACGATATTTTATTATAGGCAGATCAAAAGTACAAGCATATCATAATGTCATGTATGATAGATTTTACTCGAATACCATACATTGCATTGAATTATATTTTGTATGTATATGTGGACAGAGTATTCCATTCAATCCGGTGTTTATTTATGAAGGTGATAAATAAATAAATATGTGTAAGCTAGTCTTTATCTGATCGCATTCCATACAGCTCGCCCTCGTTATAACGCGGTAGTCGGGGTACATATCTACCGACCCCGTTACATACCGAACAGTGATATAGCGAAACTAATCTTTACTACCAGCACCTCGTGGAGAACTTGTCAAAAATAAAACATAAATACCCCCCTCCCACAAAAAAGACTCGTGAATGTTTTCCTTTGTTGTGTGAAGACTTGCAACATATAGTAAGCAGTTTCATTCATCTATGTCTAGGTACACATAATCACTGTAATATACTGTAGTACGTGTATTGTGCTGTCTTACTGGTACAGTATCTTGAGTGTGTGTGTGTGTGTGTGTGAGAGAGAGAGAGAGAGAGAGAGAGAGAGAGAGAGAGAGAGAGAGAGATTTAACGCAGCTTTAACAATTTTCCAGTCATATCAGTACGGTGTCTTCAGTGTGACAGTTTATAGTGATGTCAAGCACTGAGGCATCATGCCGCAGACATATAGCATGATGTCCCACCCAGTCACATTATTCTGACACCAGGCCGACCAGTCCTAACACTAACCTCTTAATGCTGAGTGCTTAGCGAAGCAGCTGCTAGTACCATTTTTATAAGTCTATTTTTATAAGTCTATGGTATGACCCAGCCGGGGATCGAACTCATCACCTGTCGCATCAGAGGGTGACGATCTAACCGCTAGGCCACCGGAACGGTCGTACACTATTTTCAAGTAAATTAACACTTGATATAGTGTGTAGGATAGTTGCGTCGGTTCAATAACTCAAGGAATATGGCAAGTTTACAATAATCAAACCAACCACAACTATTGTTGCATACTAAATATACACTGACCTGATGGGTAAAGGTTAAACAAAAAAATCACACATGCAAAGCTATCAGCTCCCTCACAGTTGAGACTGGACTGATAGTGTTACATTAATGATAATGTAGACCATAATAATGAAACAATGGTGGACTCGTAAATTCGGGATTCTGAAATAAACTTCAGAATTAAATTGGTCTCGCCCAATCAAACCATGTGTTGGTTTTCTGGCTGAAATGATGCACATAAATAACCTAATGATGTTGACTTGTATGAAAAATATGGATAATGGGTGGCCAACTGCTAGAAAGCTGATGGATAGCAAGACACAACCACTACAAGAAAAATGTTCAGTTACCTTTTACTTGTTAATCTCAAATACATTAAATGTGTGTAACCTTATGTGGACACCTTCCATTTCAGGACCGATGAGTTACTAGCAATAAGCTAGTAACAACAGCAACATGTACAGATGAATATATTCTGCAAATACATTCAGAACCTAAATATGTTCTTGTATTAACTATGTAATTATATGCTATGGCCTGACAAATTTTATTAAGGTAAAGAATCGGATTTAATATTTAAAAAATGCAATTTAATTTTTTTTTAAATCCTTTGTTTAAACCATGCTTTTATGATATATGGTGGCACCGAAAAGCAAGCTTCTGTAGATGATCAAGAATCTCATGAACTGTAGGTGCAGCTGATTTGCAAACCTTTTCAGCATTAATGGTTATATTTTAGAATGTCAGGATTCATGAACAATGATGATAAAATCATACCCGCCAACGTTTTGAGATGAGAAAAGATAATCATACAACTGACTCACGGAATATCAGTTATATTCATAGGATGACTTATCATTAACATTTGTTTTCACAATAAGAGACTGATTTTATTTAGTACATCTAATCATATTAAATAAATTAAGGAACAGCTGCAACAATTTCAAACAACATATGGTGTACTAAATAATGAAAACATATATCCATTTACCTACTGATCACATGCAAATAAAATAATACGAATGTTGAAAATTTGACTTACAGGAATACAATTTTTAAAATCATGAACAAATTCCAACATGTTTAAGCAATAAACTATCTCACATAGTAGGGATGAGGGATCGTAACGAGTTCTCTTCCCTTTAAATCGATAGGTGGCAGCACAGAACAAAGCGGTCCAAGATTACTTCTGGTTTACTTCCTGCTTAACAAACAAGCAAAATAAATTAATAGCATATTTATCTTGCTTTAAAAAATGTTTCAATCGTACTGAACGTGAATGTTATCGTCGGTGAGAGAAAACAGTTGGTAAGTTATCTTGGCGAAAGGAGTTAATCGATAGAAAAGCAAATATTAGGCATAATCTGTGATATTGTTGTCGAAAATGAAAAATCCCATTTTCTCATATCTGCATACAAAATTGAATACGATTCATTTTAACAAATTAACTTTGTGATTCTCTTTCTGTAATTATTTTTCAACAGATTCATATCCCTAAAATTATATAATTCACAGACCACTGAGTGATATGTTATGAAAACATTCTTTAGATAGTTGTGGGGATAATTTACTGAAAATTCTGTTTAGTTTAGAAATATTATGAGATTCTCGTTATTAAGGTTATATCATATCCGCATTACAGTCAACTATAAATGTTCTTGTTCTTAGGTTGAAGGGATATGACAATAGGTTTTTCCAAAGATATACTTGACAAGTATTTTTATAAGTCATACCAATGAAAAAGTTTGCCATATCACTGCTATTCTCTTGAAAAAAAATAATTTTCGGTTAAAACAGAGCATTATTATCTTTATTATGACGACTTTGCTTCCTTTTTAAAACGGGTTGAATCGGATATTAAGTTCAGACATGGCTGAGAGAGAGAGAGAGAGAGAGAGAGAGAGAGAGAGAGAGAGAGAGAGAGAGGTAAAAGTGTGTGCGTGTGTGGGATGGTATAGGTTCGATTTGCTACAGGTGAAATGTTTTATTTTATTCATACAGACTATACATAATACATTACAAGGAAGGGACTAATGGAGATAAATTTTACGGTCTAAATAAAGTTCTGTGGTTCTTAACGTTTTCTTTCAGTTCCGAAATACGGTTTTTAAAAAGTAATGATTTAGAAAACTGCATTGGATTTTGTCGCAATTGAACATATGATGTAATAATTTAAAAGGGAATTGTTTCTGATTACGCAACACACACACACACACACACACACACACACACACACACACACACACACACACACCTATTCTTTGATATATTACTCGTTTATTTATACGATTCCTAACTCTGTCCTTTGAGGAAATTAATACAAATTTAAGTCTATCTGCCTCCTCGAGACTATTTATTGCAATTGTATCACCAATTAATTGCAATGCTTTCGTCTTTTTGTTTAAAATTTAAATAGCCAACTGTTCGTACAGGTGATTTCATACATTTACTTGTATTGTGAGTGAATTCAAATAATAAGGCAATAAGTTGTTCTTTACTATTTACTTATAAAGTTCTTTCCTCTCTGTGACCAACTTTAGATTGCAGTATGTCACTTGCTGCTTTTGTTTAGGAGATTTTCAATAAGCCACACTAATCAGATTTTCATTAAGTCACACTAAGCAGCTTTTCACTAAGCCACACTATAATAAGATATTCTATAAGCCACCTTAATCATGGATTTTCACAAAGCCATACTAATCAACGGATAAGAAAATAAACTTAATAGCATTAAGAGTTTATATGTAATAGGTCGGCGCTAATTTTTTAACAGAAGGAGTCCAAAAGTAGCGAGATATACTATTTTAATTAACCTTGAAAAGAAGACAAATGGTAGTTTTATTGTCTTGTAGTGCTAATGGAGTATATATTTTTATTCACCGAAAAGCAGAAAAGGCAATATTTGTGTTCAGTGATAGATGTATTATTGTTGTTTTGAAAGTAATTATCGCTGGATTCATTAACCAATAGAATGCTGCTAACGATAAACTCCGAGGGTAAGCAAATATCTGGACCTGGTTTTCTGTGGCATCATCTAGTAGAAAGATAACTGGCCACGAACTCTCATTATTCTACTATGATATTACTATCAGCCAGATTGTCTCTGGTTGCACTTTCACATTTACTTAGCACCTCTTAACTAGGCTCCATATCAAAAGAACTATCAGTTACTGAAATCATCATTTTGTGGGTCACATTACTACTTAGTGCATCAGTGGATAGATTTCATCTAAATTCTGTTTTGTTCTTGCTCACAGTCGGAGAGAGAATGCTATATTGCCAGTACAGATTTCATATCTCACAACTGGAGTTAAAATGATACATTGCCAGTACAGATTTACTCTCTCATTATCGGAGTTAGACTGCTATATTGCCAGTACAGCTTTGCTATCACACAATCCGAGTTAGAATTCAATATTGCCAATACAGCTTTGCTATCACACAATCATGCTATCTCACATTCGGTGTTAGAATGCTATATTGCCAGTACAGCTTGGTTATCTCGCAATCGGAGTTAGTATACTATAATGCCAGTACAACTTTGCTAACAGCTTTGCTATCTCACAATCGGTGTTAGAAGGTTATATTGCCAGTACATCTTTGCTATCTCACAATCGGAGTTAGAATGCTATATTATCGGTACAGCTTTGCTATCTCACAATCGGAGGTAGAATGATACCAAGAATGCGAGATAGGAAAAAAAACCCACACATAGCAAGTTAGTTTAACCAGCAGCTATTAGATTTTGAAATCAATTTTTTTAACTTCAAGAAATAAAACCGCAATTCTTAAGAGCATATTTGGAATGCGAAATTACGGATCTGAAATCGGAATGATTCTGGAGAAACTGGAATCTGTGATAAGTATGTTTAATTGGTAATTCACAATTTTCACTCTTACCATCTGAACAGTGAGTCACTTGCCGCAGAAATAAAAATTCCAGGTGGAAGCCGTAACATGATAAAATCATTTTAAACATTACAAAACATATCTAAGTGCAGTTATATAACACTATTTACAACATACATCTCTATGTATACATTTAATTGTCCCCCAAACTGCTATGGGCTATTTTCAGTTTTGCCGAAAGATCCTTTTCCAAAATCGTTTCACGCGGCGAAGGTTGTATCCCCATTTATCAATCCGCATGGCTCCATTAACAGCTCTCTCAATTTTTAAATGAATTTTTGTATCTTTAAAACATAAAGGACACGTTTTCCTTTTCTTTAAAATGATGAATTTAATTAATTTGAATCCATATAGCCTTCAGGATGGGCTTAAAATCACTTTCCGACATTTTAAAGTCAAGGTACACACAACAGGTTTATAGAAACACTGCCGATTATAGTTCGCAAGTAAACACAACTGTTGGAGAAATCTAATTCAATTGAAAAAAGTACATCACGAAGAAAACACAATCAAGCGAAATTAAGCGCTCCAAATGATTGGGTGAAACTGATCATACGATAGGAATTACCGGAAAAGACTGGGAAGGAACGAAACAGCTTCTGATTACAATGAC
>JAECUM010042634.1:0-26401 GCA_016617855.1 Megalonaias nervosa
AGCCACACTGGGGTTCTGGGTAGACGCGGGAGGCTTTGGTCTGAAAGTGCACCAGGGCGACACGTGCGAAAGCCTTTCCGACGATGCTGAGGAGGGATATGCCCCGGTAGTTGTTGCAGTCGCTGCGGTCTCCTTTGTTCTTGTACAAAGTGACGATGTTGGTGTCTCGCATGTCCTGGGGGACGTGCTCCTGTTCCCAGCAGAGGCAGAGGAGTTCGTACAAGGGCTGGAGTAGTGCTAGTTTCCTGCTCTTGAGGACTTCAGGTGGGATGCCGTCGCTCCCAGGGGCCTTCCCACAAGCGAGGCAGTCGATGGTTTTTCTGAGCTCTTCCAGGGAGGGCGGTTGGTCTAGTTTCTCCATGACTGGCAGGTCTGGGATGGCGTTCAGGGCGGTGTCGGTGACGACGTTTTGGGTTGCATACAGCTCAAGATAGTGCTCAACCCAGCGCTGAATCTGTTTCCCCTGGTCTGTGATGATTATACCCGTCTTGGACTCGAGGGGGGCGGTCTTGACGGATGGGGGACCTGTCGCCTTCTCGATACCCTCGTACATGCCTATTGCATCCCCAGTGTCGGCAGCTGTCTGTATTCTGGTGCAGAGGTTCAGCCAATAGGTGTTGGCACAGTGGCGGGCGGTCCGCTGGGCGTTGTTCCTGGCAGTCCTGAGGGCTTGCAGAGTACTAGGGCTAGGCGTAGCCTTGTAAGCCAGAAGGGCTTTCCTCTTCGCCTCAGTCACGGGTTCCATTGCCTCCCAGTTGGCCTCATATGAGTCGGTGTTTTTGGGCTCCTTCTTCCCGTAGGCAATAATGGCTGAATTGTACACAGCCTCTCGGAGGTGGGACCACTTGGAGTCGATCGTGTCATCAGGTGTCTCTTTGGTGAGAGCCTCCTGAAGCTTGCTGATGAACTGCTGTGTTTTCTCTGGGTTGCTTGCACAGCAGGTGTTGATGCGTGAGCGACCCTTTTTCTTGGTGTGGTGCAGCTTCTTGGGTATTATGCGCACCTTGCTGGCCACGAGGGAGTGGTCCGTGTCGCAGTCGGCGCTGTGGTAGCTGCGGATGAGGAGGACACTGGCCATTTCCTCACGCCTTGTGATGACGAATTCTAGCTGGTGCCAGTGGCGGGAACATGGGTGTCTCCATGACACCTGGTGGATTTCCTTGCATTTGAAGTAGGTGTTGGTCACACATAGGCAGTCGCTGACCGTTCTCGTTGATCTTGCCCCTTCCATGAGAGCCGAGACAGGTGGGCCAGGCCTCGTGGTCAGCTCCCACTCCAGCATGGAAGTCTCCTAGTAGGTAGAGGCCTTCAGTGTTGGGGATACTGGACATTGCTTGATCCAGAGCCTCGTAGAACTGGTCCTTCTCCTCTAGTTTGGAGCAGAGGGTTGGGGCGTACACGCTCAAGATGTTGACTGGGCCGGAGGATGTTGACAGCCGGAGGGCAAGGCTCCTCTCAGTGCCTGATGACGGAATCTCAATGAAGGCGACGAGAGTGTTCTTTACGGCGAAGCCAACACCGTGCTGCCTAGGTTCATCCGAGGACTTTCCTTGCCAAAAGAAGGTGTAGTTGGCTTCCCTGATGGTGCCGCTGTCGGCCAGCATGGTCTCCTGAAGGCAGGCAGTGTCGACGTTCAGTCGGGAGAGTTTCCTGTCAATTACGGCAGTCTTCCGTGCGTTGTCGATCTGCTGTAGGTCATCGGTGAGTCCAGAACACATGGTCCTGATGTTCCAGCTTGCGAAACGAAGGGCTGGAGTCTTCTTTTTTCTTCTTTGAGTCTTGCCTGGTGCGGAGTTTGTGGCCTGCTTGTCGAGGTAGTTCTCTAAGCTCCACGCACCCAGTGAAACAGGCAGGCCATGGCGGGACATCACCTTACTGACTGGGGGCTGCTCAGCTTGATGCGGGCGGTAGCTGTCCAATGAGACATGGCGGTCTCTCCCACCGTCGGAAGCAAAGCCTGGCGCCAAGCTCTACGCCAATAGAGCTATTGCTTAGAACCGGTAAACTGCTGCTTCCCGTGTTGTGCCGGCACCTTACGACGACGCTGAAGTGTCCTCTCCAGTGGAGCTACGAAGCCTGGGCAGGGTAATATGGAGAATCAGCTGTTGCCCATGCAGCAGATCCCCCCTTTCCATGCAGCTGATGTTCCCAAAAGAACGACGAATGCCGATACAACTTGGCACCAACGGCAACGCAGGAGTTGCCGGAATGACATTGGAGTCAATGTCAGACCGTCTTAGGGACTCCGTCTCCGGATTCTCTGTCGGGGTTTACTCCCTTAGCCTTTCCCATCTGTGGGTATAGTCGCAAGGCAGCGGAGGTTTGGGATCAGAGTTTTCCTTCTCCTAGTTGAGCTACCATCCAAGGTTTACGAGCCCCATCTACCCGAAGTGACTGGTTTTAAGGCACCAGTGGCCCGCCTTCACCCCTTCTCCTGTTAGTGGAAACATGGTCCGCCGGACTTGGAAGCTAAGCCACTCGCGAAGGCCAGGAGCTGGATTTTAGCTGACCGAGGCGATCAGAGACGCAGGCCGTATGGGGCATTTCTGGAGGAGTGAGGCGCTTGTCTCACACTCCCACCCCGGCAATGTCAACCTTGGACCACATATATACATACTTGGTTTTTACTAAATAACAGAAAATGAACATAGCGAATACCATCAAATTTTGCTACATTCAAAAAATAATTTATATCTCAGGAATACAAAGTGAAAATTTAAACAGTAACTTTTAGTAATGCGAATTGAATCTCAAATAGTCCTTAAAGATTATCACAAGTCCAGTTGTATAAAGTTCCTACTGAATTCCATTGGTATTCCAAATAACTTCCAAAACTGAGCTGTGATGTGCCTGTAGTCTTGAACGTAGTAATGTGCCAATGGGCTGAAGTGTGATGATGTGTCAACAGTTTTTTTTTAATATATATTACCATAATATAGTCCAAACATTATCTTGTCTGAAGTCACTATAATTGCAAATTAATGTTCCAGTCCATGAATATTATGGATGAGCACTTTGCATTTCCAGTTAATAATAATCTGAACAAATAATCCACCCAAATGAAATACTGAACATAACAATAAGACTGATTCTACTTCTAAACGGTTATCCAAGAATGAGTAATTTCTCAAGCAAGATTATATGAAAAGCTAAGACACAAAAGTAGAACCAGGATGTGGGTCAAATGTTTATTTCTAGAAAATTTTAAATTAAATTGTCCTAGACCCAGACCCAGACAAAAATATTTACCCGCATTGATAATAATCCAACTGTGTAACTCACGCTCAAAGAAATATGAGTTATGTATTATTTGTTTACAAAATAAACGTTACTGGTAATGTACAACATGAACTTGATTTTGGCCAAGATCAAGTCCAACATAAATTAATACATAACATATAATCATTGAGAAAAAAATGAAAGATGCAAATTAAATTTACATAGCACCTCACCTCATAAAAAGAAAGATTTATACACTAAATCTTTCTTTGAACTATTCGCCAAATATACGTGCGAAACATAATATACATAAAGCAATATAATACTTCTATGCACGTGGAAATGCACCTGTAATTAAATTATCTTTTTCCTTGATGTGACTGATGTCAATATTCGATCCCTGCAACATCAAACTCCACCTTAATAATGTCTGATTTTGCTTTTCATCTTGACAAAGAAGGTAATGGAGTTGTGATCACTGAATATAATAATAGGAGAAGGAGCTAAACTAAGATACACTTCAAAGTGTTGCAAAAGCCAGTATCAAAGCCATACATTCCTTATCGAGGGAGCATTTAATGAACTAAACCATTCGCTTACCCTCCCGTTTAGTTGTCCCCCCTCCCGCTGCTTTTAAAACGAAAAATCTCAAAGCTATATAAAAATGCACAAAACCTATTCATTCCATTCATTAATTTATAATTTCTAGCTTGTTTGTCACCGGGGGTGGGGGATGGGGGGGGGGGGGCTAACACTGTCATCTTTGTGTTTCAAACCGAATGGGAGTCTCTTTATTTACACGGGGCCATATAATTTGCGTTGGCGAGTCAGACTGCAGATGTGATGTAGTTCATCGTCTTCGATAAGCTCCGAATACTTCTTAAAATAGTCGTAACGTTGGACTCAGATCCCTTAGAACACATGTATAACAGTGTGTTACACTACTTTATTTTGTTCAGTTCTTTTTTAGAAATATTAAAACTAGACATTGCAAATATTGGACGCAGACGAGATTTTCAAAAAATGGACAGTTCTGGAAACCCGTAAAGGACAGTGAACAGTCTGTCTGGTACTTAACAACGACCGGTTCTGGTAAAAACTACTAATAGCACTAAGAGGCACCAAGAAGCACCACGTGTTATAAAGTGGCATTAAGTGGTCATCAAAGTGCTTATTAAAGAAAATAAAATTTCAGTTCTTATTATTTTTATGAAAAAAAATCATTTGTATCATTATACCAGTGACTCAATAAAATAAAGAAAGATAACTGTTTGTATGCAGTGAGCTAAGACAGTTTTATCAGATCCTGTATTGCTCAGATACTTCAGTGATGAAAATTATGGTTATATGTTCCGTAAGTGGGCAGTACAAATTAGTGACGAAGCCACTGAGACCTAGTATTGTCCAATATATGATTTTACAGTCAATACATATCGACCAAAACTATGTGAGCAAAGCGGAGCAAGTAATTATTTATGATTTAGTTCTGGTATGAAAATTTATGACTAAACCAAACAGTGATAAAGTATAATTTATTCATGTCAATGTAAACTGAAATGATGAAGTCATATTACGTTACAGCAATTTCATAAAGCAATCCAAACGTGATTAAACGGGGTGTATGGGGTGTCCAGGGAGAGGTAGAACCTCTGGTTGGGGGAAGCAGTCGTACTCCTTTGGGGGTAGCTCGCCCACTTTTGGTCCCCACTTGGCACTCAGCTCTCACCTGTGGCTCCAAGAAGTTGTGGCATGCTCAGCGGCCACATCCCGGAAAACGGCCTCAACTGGCCGGCTAAACCAGGCTGAGGGTAGCCGATGGGTCGTAAACCCTCGGTGAGTTAGGCATTGTCTTCCTAGCATGTGAAGACTGGATTCGGCAGGCAGAAAGGCGATTCCCAGCAAAGCGCCGTGGAGCGCTAAGAGCACGACGAGACACGTAGGACGCCCTGGTCATCCACTGCACTCAACTCCGTCTCCGACCGTCTCGACTTTGTCATGCTGCTGGACTCAGATGGTCTTGGGCGAGAGAGTGAGGTCGACGACCTGCGCAACTCTTCCTCACTTAAAACAAAGTCACCGCGCAAGGCACTCTTGTCATCCACCCATCCCATTTCATCACCCACCAAAGTCCTCTGGCGACAGACAAGCGACGAAGCGGCAGGTGTGGGTACACTGGCAGCCGTAGCCGCAAACTGCACGCAGGCGGCTCAGGGTCCTTCACCATTGACACAGAGCAGCAGTGGAGTCCGGCAGCCCCCTGAGCAACTGAGTAGCCCTCTTCAGGAATGCACTGCTCACCTCCTTGGCATGAGGAAGGGGCTAGAAAAGGTGCCCTAAACATTGCCTGCTCAAAACCTTCCTAGCCAGCTTACCGCGGCTGGCGGGGACCCTACGTCAGCGGTCGAAATACAAAGAAGAAGATAAGGATTGTTCCTCTCACACTTGGCGCATGGAATGTGTGCACCTTACTGGACAGAGACGACGTGGAAAGACCCGAGAGGAGAACCGCCTTAATAGGAAAGGAACTCGCCAGATACAACGTGGACATTGCTGCTTTCAGCGCTGCCCGGCATGCAGGAGAAGGCGAACTCTGTGAAAGGGACTCCGGATACACTTCTTTTCGAGCGGCCGAGGAAGTTAGGAGCGCCGTGAGGCTGGTGTCGGCTTTACAGTGAAGACAGCACTGATTGGCAAATTGGCTGGACCTCCCAAGGGAGTAAACGACAGACTCATGACCATGAAACTGCCCCTCTTGTCTGGAAGAAAGCACCTCATCACTAATGACCAACCCGGATGATGTGAAGGCCAAGTTCTATGAGGATCTTCACTCCGTCATTGCTGACGTTCCATTGGCAGATAAACTCGTCATTCTTGGCGACTTCAATGCAAGAGTAGGCTGTGAACACGTTGTCTGGGATGGAGTGCTAGGAAAGCACGGAGTGGGTCACTGTAACAGCAACGATCTCCTCTAGCTCCAGACTTGCGCCGAGCATAAACTGCTGATCACCAATTCAGTCTTCCGCCTCCCTACCCGTAACCGGACGTCATGGATACACCCTCGCTCTAAGCACTGGCATCTCATCGACTACGTCATTGTCAGGAAGAGGGACAGGCAGGATGTGTGTGTGACCAAGTCCGTGTGTGGCGCCGACTGCTGGACAGACCACCGCCTCATCATCACCAAGCTCAACATCCGTATTCAGCCCAAAAGACGCCCGCAGGGAAAGAAGGCTCCTAAACGACTGAACATCACCAAGCTGAAGCGCACTTGTACCAAACAGTCGCTCGTGGATGCCCTGGAAGAACGTCTGAAATCCACCCCTCACGACAATCAGAACGTGGAGACCGACTGGGCGGCATCAGAGAGTTGGTCTACAGCACAGCTTCAGAAATCCTAGGACCCTCAACCAGAAAGCACCAAGACTGGTTTGATGAGAACTGCGACGAGATCAAGCAGTTGCTGGATGAGAAACACCGCCACCATCAAACCTACCTCAATAACCCAAGTCCACCTCCAGGAAAGATGCATACAAAAATATACGCAGAACTGTACAGCAGAAACTCCGTAAGATGCGAGACACATGGTTGAGCAACAAAACTGATGAGATCCAGTGCTACGCAAACAGGCATGACATGAAGAACTTCTACAATGCCCTGAAAGAAGTGTATGGACCTACATCATCTGGTTCGTCACCCCTTCTCAGCGCAGACGGGAATACACTAATTACTGACAAAGAGAAGATTCTTGAACGATGGGCTGAACACTTCGACAGCGTCCTGAATCGCCCTTCATCCATCAACGATGAAGCCATCAGCCGTCTCCCCCAATTACCCATCAACGAAGCACTGGATGACCCTCCAACCTTGCTTGAGACACAGAAAGCGATACGTCTGGTTCCAGTGGCAAAGCCCCTGGTTCAGACTCCATCGCAGCAGAAGTCTACAAGGAAGGGGGCACAGCCCTGATAGAAAGGCTCCACCAACTGTTTTTACTGATGTGGCAGCAAGAGACGATCCCCCAGGAATTCAAAGATGCTTCCATAATCCACCTGTATAAGCGCAAAGGAAACCGACAGGCCTGCGACAACCACCGGGGTAAATCCTTGCTCTCAATCGCATGAAAGATACTCGCCAGAATCCTACTAAACCGCCTCACTACGCACCTTGACCAGGGACTCCTGCCAAAAAGCCAGTGTGGATTCAGGAAAGAACGTGGGACTATCGACATGGTGTTTGCTGCGAGGCAACTACAAGAGAAATGTCAAAAGCAAAATGCCGACCTTTTCTCCATCTACATCGACTTGACAAAGGCCTTTGATACTGTCAGCAGAGAAGGATTGTGGAAGGTAATGGCCAAGTACGGGTGTCCGAAAAGATTTATATCCATGGTGCAGCATTTCCACGACGGCATGCAGGCACGAGTCCAGGAAAATAGAGAGACATCTGAGCCATTCCCTGTAACCAATGGCGTCAAGCAGGGTTGTGTTCTGGCACCGACACTGTTCAGTCTATTGTTCTCCGCCATGTTGACTAATGCTTTCAGAGACGGAGATGTTGGAGTCGGCATCAGGTACCGTACAGATGGAAAACTGTTCAACCCCAGGAGGCTTCAAGCGAAAACCAAGGTTATCACAGACACCATCAGGGAGTTCCTATTTGCTGATGACTGCGCCCTAAATGCTGGCTCAGAAGCAGACCTGCAACGCAGCGTTGACAAGTTCTCCAGCTCCTGCACAAGCTTTGGTCTCACCATCAGTACTAAGAAGGCTGAATTAGCCGGCCCCGGGAAAGCCCCATGTTGAGCCCAACATCACCGTCAACAACCAAAAGCTCAACGTAGTGAACCGCTTCACATACCTTGGCAGCACACTATCAAAGAGCGTCACCATTGACGACAAGCGTGAACCTCCGTATTGCCAGAGCCAGCGCAACTTTTGGCAGACTGTATGCCAACGTATGCCAACGTTTGGAATAGAAGAGGCATCAGCATCACTACCAAACTAAAGGTCTACAGGGCAGGCAGTTGTGCTCCCCACACTACTTTACGCATGCGAAACGTGGACGGTGTATCAGCGCCATGCCAGGAAGCTAAACCACTTTCACACCACAAATCTCAGGAAAATCCTCAACATCAAGTGGCAGCACAAGGTTCCAGACACCGAGGTACTCGCCCAAGCAGGTTTACCCAGCATCCACACCATCCTGATGCAGTCCCAGCGACGCTGGGCGGGACATGTTGTACGCATGCCAGACCAGCGGCTGCCTAAGAGACTTTTCTATGGCGAGCTACAGCAAATACAGCGATCCCACGGAGGTCAGAAGAAACGCTTCAAAGACAATCTGAAAACTGCATTGAAAGCGTTCAACATAAACCCTGATTCATGGGAGCAAACAGCCAGCGATCGAGTTACTTAGCGTTCCTACGTGCACAAAGGTTCCAAGTTGTGCGAATCTAGCAGGACAGCAGCTGCAGAGCTGAAGAGGCAAGCCAGAAAAGCACGTGCCATCAACCCTCCTGGAGAAGTTCCACTCATCCCTTGTCCCTTTTGCAACCGAACCTTCCGTGCAAGGATTGGCCTCATCAGCCACCTGCGCATGCACAGAACAGAACCAGTCCCTCCAACCCAGGGATGAATTGAGTGGTCTTCGTCGACTCGACGGATGAACAGCAATAACATACGAGTTTTTCATGTGCCAATTCCTGTATAGTAATCAGACGAGGATTAAATTTTTATGGCAATTTTCAGCAGGCAATTATTAGACTCTGTGTTGTTATTAATCAATAGCTCGTCTTTGTTATCGAGACAATGGTCTGCAATTGTTCTTTCTACGTATTCCTCATAATACTCAAGTCTTCATGGTCATATCTTAACATCAAAGGCACTAACATTATTGATGTTTCCCAGACTCTCTTCTGACAACCTTGTGGCTCCTACAGCATCGTAACATAATACGGCCCAGTCATGCAGAATCGGTCGATTCTGATCACGCCAATGTTAGACTGCAGAACAGATTGTAAGTTATCAAGTTGTTCTTCTGCATAACATAAGATTATTGGTTTTGTCAGATATCTGGCATGGCTGATTTCAGTACATAAGAATGTGTTTTGAGTAGCTACAAAAATTTCAATATTTCGTCGGCTTCCTTTCTTTTGAATTTTGGTGCCTCTTCATCCTTTCCTTGTTTTAGTGTCCAAATTTCGTAATTTAGGTTTCTGTCCGAAAATAATTTAGGTGAGACATTTTATTACACATTTAATTGTCCTGATTTCAGTATTGAAAGATAACTCTACCTAAGAATTAAATATCAAAACAGGCGTAATATTTTACTTTCTAACGATTTGTTTACTTCAAAATTTATTAAGATTTTAAAGTTTTTTAAATTTACATGAATTATCATGTCTAAATTCAGTTAACATCAAATATATATATTTATGCATGCTGAATTGCAGGTGTATGATTATTAATTGATGAAATGCAAAATGGTATATTAAACGAAAGCTTTGTAATCACCGTGTATGTCTCGATATTCTTATATCTTGTTTGATATAAAAATGGTACTAAATATTGTATTTTGATATGCGTTAATATTTCATATAACAGCTCAAATGTGAAACTAGAATACTATGAGTAGTATGGGAACTATAAAAACAACTGCATGATTTTAAAAGCTTTTTACTACCAGATGAATAATTTTACAGCACGGACGGTAAATACGGTACTTGTTGTTAACAATGTTTATTCCGCTCAGGTCCAAAATGAAGGTACAAAGTAAATCTCGAATATCGAGAACATCTTCATTTAACATACTATGATGGCAACTACTTTGTTAATCCCCTGTAAAACTTTGATCTATATGTCATAGGCATATTTATCTACTTTTGATTTACTTTGTACCTTCATTTTGGACCTGAGCGGAATAAACATTGTTAACAACAAGTACCGTATTTACCGTCCTTTAAGACGATACTTTTTTACCAGAAAATCTTAGCTTCGTCTCATACTCCAAATTGACTTAACAAGATAACCGGGTTGGATTTCGGATTCACAACAGAACACTTTTGATGGTGATACAAAGATAATGTTTATTGATGAATGGCTTGAATGAAAAAAGAATTATGACTAATACGTGAGTTTATAAAATCCAAATATTGGACAAATTAACATAATCCGCACGAACCTAATAATGTAACAAATATAAATACAAATAAATGACCTGACAAAGTTCAAGCACAAAGGTGAACGATTCACAGTAATTTCACAAGACGTAAAGAATGATGCGTTTTACTCGAAGTAGTAAAATATGACGTAGTTTACTCATAAATTAAAAATGTATTCACTCAGATAGTGAAAAATGAGGTACTTCACTCAGATAGTAAAATGATGAAAACAAAGGGATATATATCATACAAAATATCTTTACACTCCCAAAACACTGGGTATAACAAACCCCAAAATTAGCCCACGGCTAATAGATTAGATGCATGGAGTAACACGAAACTCTCCGTCTCACTTGGCTACCAGTCACACTGGTCAATCAAGCAATCAGCATTATATGTAGTCACCGACCACCATTCAATTCCTTGGTCAATAAAGCAATCAGCGCCCACCAATTCGGTCAGCAACGCCCGGTCACCTGCTACTCGACCAGCAACACGTTGTTTACTCAGCTCTACGGCTGCTATGGTCAGCTTTACAGCTGCTATGGTCAGCTTCTATGGTTAGCTCTACAGTTAGTACCACAACGACTACGATCAGCTGAAAATACATCTAACACCGTGTACTATGCATGACACAGGCATGTACGATACCTCGTATTGACGTTATATACGGTAAGCTATACAAATTACATTATTGGCACAACATTAGAAACCAATAAACAGGTTCAGAAGTGAACGTACCCGTGTCCGATAAGAATCATACGGTACTAAACGTTTCTTAAAAATGCAACTTTATATTGCTAATATAAATCTCTTGCTAAGTCACAAAGAAGAATAGAAAATATTTGCATTATACTAAGTAAACCGAAGCTACATGGAAAATATACAAAAATAAACGTGGTAGTACAATAGTTATAACTTATAATATACATAAGAAATTAATAAATAACTCACATACCTCTACAGCTGAAGATGTGCAAGTTCTTAAGTAGACTGCTCACTGACAAGACGTTCCGTAATGTAAAGATTTTAGTCTTACGGTGAGGCATTTATACACAGACGATACAACCCTACATCGTCTGTGAGCTGGAAGTATTTGGTTCTTCCCATCGAAAGCACTTCGCACATGCGGCATAGGATGAAACAAACTCACTGTTTCGAAATATTGTACAATATACATAAATCACGGGTATCGTTGTACACAATAAATGTAACCCAAGCACATGTATTTAATAAATAAAGGTATTTATACCATTCCGTGACATATGGATTATGTCATACGAATCGCTTTATCGTATTTTTCGCATGGAAAGTAATTCTCCTAAAGTATGAAAAATAATGTGTAAAAAATATTCATTTTGGGGAAGAGATTGTGTATGAAAAAGTATAGGATTCCACATTAAGTATTTTAAACAATTACATGATCGTTAGTATTAAAAAATACACCAGATGTAATTGCGATAAATCAGCATGCACCAGTAATGTACGTTATTTGCAATATACGTTGTTTAAATTTTATACATATATGTGCTTTAGAATTTACAAGTTAGAAGATGAATAACCATAACAAAGACATTCCATCACAATTTTCTTCTTGCACCTAATGATCATATAAATGCTCGATTGAGAGAGAGAGAGACAGACAAACGGACAAAGAGATATGTCTTCACGATTGTAAATCTGTATTGTATTGTTCACTAACCTGATGACTGATCTTACTCATGTACAAGTGCAGCACCATATTCCATTATCAATTAATACCACTAGGTAAGCAATTCCTTCTAGTTTTTTGTTGTCACTTCCATTATACAAGAATCACATGGCTTTGTAGTGGTATGTACATGCTAATTAAATATGCTACAGCTGTATTCAGCCATTCCAAGTTAACACCTGTTTGAGGTCAAGATTTTGCAGACCAGATCAGATTAGCGAGGCTACCAATAGGGAAATGGAACTACCCATGGGTATTATTAATACCGTGCCATATAATGAAAGGAATGCCAGGTGTTTATTCGTGTGAATTTCTCAGCCAGAGCAGCAGTAGAGCTGGACCCTACAACTTTGTAGAGACCTTATTTTTGAAAATTAAGGGTTCCCTGAAAAAAAAAGAAGTTTTTGTCTTAATAATGAAAACTTCTTTAATTGACCAGATTTTTTCACAATCTGGTCACGTGCGTATGTCATTCACCCTCTCTGCTGCTATAAATTAAACAGCCATATAGATATTATCAATAATGAGTATCGGAGAACCACACTCAGCTAAATTAGCTCTACTGCTGCTATGATTTTATCCAAAAATTGTATCAAGTCCGTTGCGATATCTTGACCTAGGATCATGTAAATTTATCGTTACAAAACCAAAGGGAGCGGTTTGTGCTTTTGAAAAGAAATTTTTAAATTTATTCATGTCCATGTCGCCTGAACACCAAGTATAATAAATATTTTGCAGCGTATGATTATCTACGCCATTAAACACAACTAAAATGTTACAATTATCTCTGATTACTTTTGGAATTTGTGTATATCTCTGTGTAACATAAATCACGTCTGTATTTTTATGTCTACCTCGTGAAAATATTCTAGCTGGATTTGATTGTTTGTCCAGCATGACATCATCATACACCACTAAATTATTAATGAATCCATCCAGATCATCTACAGATGGCGCTTCATCAATATCAGTAATAAAGTCTATGATATTGTCTTCATGTAACGATTTTGCGTTTTCATTAAAATCTTTAAGTACTTCGTAACATCACTGATCATCTACAGATGGCGCTACTAAATATAATTTATCCCACTTCAGCCATCGCATTATTAGATTAAGCAATAATTGTGTCTTCCCACTTCCAGATGGGCCTATTATAATCATTCTGATAGAATTCGGAAGCGCCGGATGGTGCTTTACTGGCTCTTGTTTTCGTGTCGCAGAAAAGTCAATTATATCCATATAATTAATAATATGAGTCTATATTGTGTTCGATGCAGAGCACCTACCGATACTACTGAATTAACGACAGTAACAACAAAAAATAAAAGACGTGCACTTACAGGCAAGTGTGCGAAATGTGGTACCAAGAAATATAAATTTATTGCAACAAAGACAGGTGGGGTGATATAGCCGTTTCGTTAGGAAAATTACCAGGAACTCCATGGGCTAAATATCCCGGTGAGAAACATTTACCCGGATATAATTATTGTGGTCCTGGAACTCGTCTCGATATCAGACTCGATGATCAAGATCAACCAAGACCAGGAGAGTATCCAGTAAATAAGATTGATCAAGCGTGTCACGTTCATGATGTCGCGTATAAAAGTAAGGATTTGCAACACCGACATCTCGCGGATGTGAAATTGATTCAAGCGTTAAATTCTATACCTAATAAATCTCTCAGAGAAAAATTAGCTAGTTTTCTAGTAAAAACTGCTATGAAAGGTAAACTGGTGCTAGGGGCTGACAATTAATTATCTAACTATCATAATGGAATCTGTTTATTATTCCCCGAGAGGATTTTGGAGAGGTAAAGCAGCGATTAGTAAACTCGCCGAAGCAGCAAAAGTTTCACGTAATGTCGCTGCATCATGGTTAGCACGACAGGCAATATGGCAAATCTTCCTAAGTCCACCGAAAAGAATTCATTACGCGCATTTTGATGTTAGTGTCCCTAATGAAGTTCATCAAGCGGATATACTGTTTTTACCACACGATACCATTAAAACACGTGGACGAAAATCACGCACATACAAATACGCGTTAACTGTCGTTGACATTGCTAGTAGATATAAAGAAGCGGAGCCGTTATCAACAAAAACAGCATCCGAAGTTGCATCTGCGTTCGAACGAATTTATCAACGTGGTGGTCTACGATGGCCACGGTTATTACAAGTTGATCCCGGTAAAGAATTTCTTGGAGTAGTATCATCGTTGATGAAGAAACATAATGTTAAAATCAGACGAGGATATACTGAAATTCATCGTGATCAGGCAATCGTTGAACGATTTAATAGAACACTTGCCGAGCAGTTATTCGGATATCAATACGCAAAGGAAATATCTACTGACTTCAAAGATAGATCTCGTGAATGGGTTGCAAGATTACCGAGTGTGATAGCTGCGTTGAATAATGAAATTACTCGTGCAACTTCCATGAAACCTTCTAATGCGATAAAAAAAAAATATATACGCAATGGCTACGGACAACGACATGAATCTTTCTCTCAACCAGTATTAGGTAATGTTACAGTTAGATATTTATATGAACCTGGCGAACTTGAAGGCGGTAAAAAAAGAGCAACCGATCCTATCTGGAGCGTGACTACACACAAAATTTCTAGCGTGGTTAGATCCACTGGTAGACCTCCAATATACAGACTAGATTCTACTGCCCCTCAGCGTGGATTTGTACGTGAACAATTACAAATAATTCCTGAGGATACGCAATTACCACCAAGCTCAATTTTGTAAACGTCCAGAGCCTCGACGTCGATTACACTCAAGACAAGTCAGCATCACATTATCACGTATATGACCGAGATCACTATTAATTCTGTCTACGGTAAATTGTCTTGGAATATTATTCGAATACTGCCATGACATATTACAGTTGCAACTTGCGCAATTATTATTCTGTAATTGTTTTAGTTTTATAATAAATTCAACATCAATATCAAAGTTATGATTATTTTTTTTGTCACATTGTTTATAACCAGCTAATTTTTTCTTTATTACAACATCGTCATTAGTAATTTCCTCAGTTATTACGTAATCTACAATAACTCTACTCAGTTGCGATATTCTCCTGACTCGAGATACGGCGAGATAGACTAAATTTGACCATTCGATCCGATCATCTACAATCCAGATTTTAGTATCAGTTATAGTTAGTCCCTGTGACGAGTGAATAGTTATAGCGTATCCTAACGTCCACGGTGATTTATTCATACTCAGCGCATTCTCAACGACATTAATATCGACTAAAACAATGTCATTCAGTACAAGATTCTGTACCCTTGGTGGAACCAAGACACCTGGTATTTCAACTTCAATATTCTGTCGTCGAGTATCCGCTGGGCGATAACACAAAGGTACAGGTAGATCTGAAAACTTTTCTTTATGTAACGTAAATAATTTCCTTTGCAGTTCATCACGAACTATCTTTCTACTCGCGACTATTAAATCAGCGGGATTCCATAAAGTCCACAATTCATTCATAGAAGTCTCTGGAATTACTCCTCGCATTATCTCACATTGTACTCTGTCTGGTTGAAGTCTGATTAATTTTTTAAACTCTTTTAGCGGTTCATCAATAGCTCTATGGTCATCATTTATTTCTTCATAATAATTTACGTTATTCTTTAGCCATTCATGTGGAGACTGTCCAACAAAGGGTGGTGGTTGACCATGATCGCCACACATAATCACAGCAGTATTCTTTGTCAATAACCATTCAAGAAATGTTTTTAGTGTTTCTAACGACACCGTGCATATCTCGTCCCATATAATATATTTAGGTACATATTTTTCACCCATCCGCGATGGAGTCCACGTGTCTCCACACCATCTGAAGAAACTGTGATATGTACACGATTTTACTCCTCGTTGTTTTATTTCTCTAGCAAGTTTATGTGTAGGTGTCAAAACAATTATATCTGAACTATTATTTATAAATAAATTAATTACACGAGTTGTTTTACCTGACCCTCCACACCCATTAAGATAAACAGTCTTATATCTAGATACAGGATCGTACACAGATGGTGCAGATGACTTTGATGTTTGATTATTATTTCTGTAATATGTCTCCACAATTTCAACATCGGCAGATTCAGAATAACTAAATATATTTTCTTGTTTTATTCTCCATATTCCCCATTCACCATTACCGAGTTTTAATAAATCTTTATATTTTTTATGTACATAAAATGAATCCGTAGCGACTCTGACAGCGTGATGAGGAAATTTATTTATCATCGATAGTAGGTTTATCGAAACATAAGCTGACATCGAAGATCTTAAATGAGTAAATTGTGGTGAGTCGCCATCAAGGTAGCTCACAATGGTACCTAGTTTCGTTCCATCTGATAAATAAGCATTACATCTGTTTATAAACGTATTTTTCTCAGTTGTATCAGCGATTATAAAATCTAGTTCAGCGTCGTCCATAATCAATCTTGTACACGCTCGTTTATAATCGTATGAACCACCTTGAGTAAATTTACCGATTATTTTTCTACCGAGATCTTTTGTAAATTTCTCATCGTACTCGTTTCTGCATTTATTTATTTTAATAATATGATCTTCATCAATATCAGGGAATTCTTTTCTGGTGTCATCGATATTAAATCTATTTGGTTCTGGTAACCAAACTTGCTTCTGTGAACTATACGATATAATCGCTTCAGTTACTCTCAACGATATTAAAAATCCAGCATCAAGCATATACCGCAATAGTACTATCAGAACCCAACATTTTTCTGAAAAATGTCTTCCAAACCAAACATAAGTAATCGGATGGAGATTTTCTGCAAATTCGAATAATTCTACATGAGCAAATCCGGTTAAGTCAACATCTGGTAAATGTCCGTTTATCGCAACCCTGGTCATGTCATGTGTAGGATGTCCGAATCTCTTAAAGTACTCAGAACATACTCCATATCCACGAAAACTCCCAGGATAACACGCTACCATATCAACTGAGATAACATCACTATGGTTGTATTTGGTGTTCCATAATCCACCGTGACCATATTCTATACAGCTTTTCTTGACATCTTCAAGGAATTCCGATCGTGTCGTTTTCCATAAATTTTTCTCCTGAGCGAAATGAGCCGCTACAGATGGTACGGTAAAGCAGTTATTCAGTAATTGTCCAACTATGACATCATCAGAGGTATATTTCAATGCAAGATGTTCCATTTCTTCATGGAGAGATTCTGTACGATAAATATCACCGTTAGGCCGTACAAACTGATCGTAATGATTATATTCCGAACTCTGAAATAACCAAACAGAGACAGGGTCGCTTTTGCTGATATTTTTAATAAAATCAAAGATGTCACCGTTATAAAATTTAACTTTTCTATCTCGTGGAAATATCGTTACAGCATTAGTCCATGCATGTGCATTATGATCAACGATTGTTATAGGGTTTCCATTTTTTATATATTTTGGTTCGTATAATATCTCTCCGGTTAGTGTTTTTACTGTTATTGGAAATCTTAATAACTTTTCTAGTCAGCAACATCCTTAATAGATGCACCAGCATCTTTAACGGACTCTGCCCATTTGTTTATTTTTTTATGTCTTAAATCAGTTAAACCATTACCACGTATCGCATTTGTAAAATGTTCTGTAACTCGTTCAGCTACGCAGTTTATTCTTGATATTTTCATCGGTTTCAGATCCGCAATATTAGGTTTATTATTTAGCGGAAATATTCCATATACAACTGCAGTTGCTGGATAACTCTGTATATAATAGGGTTTATCAATGCCAGTAAGTATTCCGGGCTTAGATTTATTGTTTAAGAAAACAATATTACCCCCGGACTGCACACGGACTGGATCACGCTTATCACGAATAATCCAAATATCTTCTTCTGTATTTACAATAAATTTTATTAAAATAAAATATTTTGATTATCAAGGTGATTAATAATTACTTTTCCCCGTTTGTCATTCATCATATTAGTAACATTTCCAACTCTGAATGTTGACCATACATGAGCAGCACCATCGTCACGAAATTCCTTTTTTGCTTCACGAATACGTTCGATTACCATTAATGCCAGATCCTGCATCGAATTACTAAGTTTATATTCTGATAATCTGTCAAGGTCAAATCTAGTAGGGGAAGGTTCAATAACGGATAATTCCTCCATTATAATTAGGGCAAGTATATATTTAATTGAACATTAATCTTTTGTATATGATTGAAACACAAAACAAATGTGCTTGGCTCAAAATTGGATATACTTCTACTTGTAATAAATCATGCGTGAATGAATACTGTAGTTATCATATGCAATGTGTTAGAAATGGAAGTCTAGGACCAAAACCGTGTATTGTGTGTAGTGCTGGAGTGCGAGGAAGAACTCAACTGTGTGCGCAATGTGGTGGAAAAAAATACAGAGAGTTAAAACGATATTATGACAAAAAAAATAACGCTGACTCTCCTATAAAAACCGAAGAAGATTATTTGGCTAGATTTTCAAAAAAAAATAATGATTTAAACAAATAGTATTATATATAAATGGAACAAAACGAATTTGTGTCACATCCAATCTTTACCAATTATGAAGCATCTCGAGAAGGTGTGATTAGAAACTGCAGATTGAAAAAACCAGTAGGTAGTCTTGATAAATTTGGTTATTTTGGATTTAATACTGGAACAAAATATTATTTATCAAGTAGATTCATCTACGAATGTCATTTTGGAGTAGTTAAAAATGGACTTGTAGTTGATCACATTGATGGAAATCCCAAAAATAATCGGTTATCTAACTTACAGGCTATTACACAAAGTCAGAATGCTGCACGGGGAAATACTGGAAAATGTAAAAAGTTTGCAAGAAGATCTATTAAATCCGTAAATACAGAGACTGGGGAAGAAATTAGTTTTGAATCGATGAATACAGCTGCCAGATATTTTAGCATACATCCAGAATCAGTACAATTTGTCGCAAATAAAATATACAAATCTGCCCTTTCGAAAATATATAATCAGCGGATAGTATTTGAATATGTCTAACTCTTTATTCCTAACAAAAACAAATAGTTCGACTCTGTTAATTTTCCCAAGGGTTTTGTTTAGCCATAATTACAGTCAGGGGTCCATCTTCATCGCTCTCAGCATTGACAGAATCAGATAGCATAATCTTTCTTAATTGCATTACACGATTATCCACAATCTTTTTCTTTCGTACTCGTGAGACAGTTCGGATTTAATATTTTCGATAGAACGTGCAAGAGGTGCAAATAGCTTTATCTGATTGTCGTTTACCATGGCTAGTGATTCAAGCATGGATTGATAAATTAATTTTATGAATCTGTAGTTTGAAGATAGTGTATATTTATTATCAAATTTTCTCTGTTGCAGTAATTCAAAATCGCACATAATTTTCTGAGGGTCGAGATTATCAGATATTTTTATTCCGTTATGTTTTAGTGTTTTAATAGCACAGATAATATCATTGATGTTTTCTTGGTTCATTATATAATAATTATTTCTTTAATATAAAAAATAATATCAGTATCTGAATAATTATTTAAAAAAATGTAGTCCCCATAACCCCATGTGAACCTCTAGGTTGTCATATGACATCCTAGCAGGATCAGAAGGTCAGGGGACTGTTTTGAGGATGATTGTATGATTATATGGTTATGATTTTGATTTTTGAGGACAGCACAAACCCCATGTAAACCCCTAGGTTGTCATCTGACATCCTAGCAGGATCAGAGGTTACATATAAACTTATCCTAATGATTGTATGAACATGAATATATACAGATGATTTATGATTTTGGACTGCACAAACATAAACTTATCCTAATGATTGTATGGTTATGAATATATACAAATGGTGATGACGGGGGAATCTTGTCTACGTCCAACAGATTTTGTACACTCTCCCCCCATACAAAACCCCGGGAGTGTAAAACGTACACCCCTCAAGGGTGTATGATAGGAGAGTGTATTTTGTCTGTTGTGGATATCGAGGAAATTCTCCGGGTTCCCCCAATTAAATAAGCATCAGTCGCAAATGCAAGATAATATCTTTAGCATTTTTGGAGACTCGAACACGCGAGAGTCTGTAGAGCTTCGATCTACGTCAAACCGTCTTACCATTTCGGCCATCGTTCTCTTATCAATAATATAGTTAAATTTAAGTATATATATAATATTTGTGCTGTCTCACAGAACTTGTATTACTAATAGAATGTAGAATTGTACTTCAGTTTTTCAAAATTCATAAAATAATTTTGCACGCATAAAGTTATAGTTCGTTAAGGTAACAGACAGACGGACTAATATACACTATACACGTACATACAACTGGGTTTGTACAGGTAACGTAGTAAGGGAAATAATCGTTCAATTTACTGCAGAGAGATAGCCGAGTTATCTCGCTTTATTATATATACAATTGCTTTAATCATAGAAAATTGATTATGTATTTACTCATCAGATTATACCCTGATTAAATAATCAGACGTTCTATGAGCGTACATATAGGTTTATATTAAGAGATTCGTTCCTCGTGTCCAGAATTCTAGTATTTTGGTCTGTAAGTTTGAAATTTATTCTTGTCAGAAATGGATTATGAACTCGCAGGTAAACGGGATTAATTGGTTCTGCCACAATTAACGAGCCTGGTGGGACAATCGGGCTAAAACTGAATAATATGTACCCTTGCTCCGCAGTGCCACTGTGGTGGCTAGATTTAGAAAGATCTACCTGATAGCTACCTTCAATAACATCACATACCAGATTGACTGCAATTGTTGTTGTTATGTTTACAATGCCCGGTGATATATGTCTACCGGCACCAAAGGGGTTGTTATTGTGTTTTAGTATAACCGGTGGTGGGGCTATTTTTTCCACGATTCAATTACTCCCGGATAATATTCTTCAATAAGATCATTTAATGATTTCTTCATTTCAGCGTTATTTAAATCTGGTATAACAAATGTTTGTAAATCTTTTTCTGTTATTTTATAATGATTAAGAAATAATTTCTTCAAATTTGGTCTTGTGTAAGGACTATCTAATTCAGTAGTTGTAGCTTTTATAATACTTCGATCAGCGATATATAAATCGAATAAGATACCATTTAAATGTTTTATTGACTCGATTATTTGCTGTTTTACACTTTCATTATAATGTTGTGATAATGAAATAAGTAAATTTCTTAAATCATTAAACATTTTATCGTATTCAGGTTTAAGAGTATCTAAAAACCATTTAATAAACTTTTCATCAACACTATCTCGATCTCGCGCCCCTGGCGTCTTGATAATAGTAAATATTGATCTAATTATCTTGGGGATCCTTTTACCGTCAAAATCGGTAAAGTAGTATGTATCATCGTTTGGATCATTTTTAAATGTTATATAATTCCATGGATATTTATTTTGATATTCTGGATTTTTAATGAATTTTTCTTCACTCGTTTTAAACTCATTTTTAGTTGGTTCTGAAACTCCATTATAAACAGGTGCGACTTCAGGCCATCCTAACACTGATCTGATCGAACTCTGATAAATATCTACGAGGTAATCAGGAGAATTTATTTCAATAACCGCAGATAGTGTTGGTTCATAAACAGTAATCGCTATTTTAGATTCTTTTCCCGTGATAGATTTAATTCTGCGTTGGAACTCATCATTAATCTGTTCTATTTGATAACTGCCCGTTGAAATTCCAACAACCTGCCAGTCAGGTGTTCCATCCGGTTTATTCTTATTCGCAAATACCAGTGAATTATTTGGTTGTTGTCCACCAAACGGTTTTGATCTAATATTAGGCCAACTATAATAAATTCGTAATAGGCCAACTATAATAAACTCGTAATTGCGCTAATGCTATTTCCTTTGCTGGAATTGCAGTCGGAAAATTAACGCTAAATTCAGGATTGGTTGAACTTAATGATATCATAGTAGTTTTGACGGCGTTGTATTAGCTACGATCTGCTGAAGTAATTCTAACGATGACATTATTATTATCGTTATTATTTAATTCTCCATCTTTCCGTTATTATCATTAGCGATTATGAACGCTTCATCGTAGGTTTTCATTATCGTTATGAACTCCTCATCGGATATTTTACCATCACCGAGATACGCTGAAATATACGAGCATAATTTAGTGTATGCGGCTGTTGCTGTGTGCAATTTCATCACGTACTCGTTTAGTTTATCATTCGTACACGTAGATATTTTTTAGAGATAATACTGAAAATACCTGCGCATGTTGTTGCCGTTGAAACTATAATTGTTACAGGTGCTGTCATCGTTATTGTTGATAGTAATAATCCAGTTCCAGCAATAACAGCAGAAACCGAGTATACCATTATATCAATAACGACCATACGACGACGATATTTTTTTTACCTTTATCGTGTAATCGTCGATAATATTTTTTAGTTTAGTTTGACACTCACATACTTGAGTGTATCTGTGACGTTGAACGTCGATAAATGATTCTTGATTCATTATACTTATTTAAGTAACTAATTCGGGAGTTTCAGCTACGAACTCAACACACCACCAATAAGTCGCTGCAGTTAACTTTTTATCATTCGCTATTAGCATAAACGTTTCTTCAGTATCTTTATTTAACACTATAGACACAATTCCAGAAAAATCATCGGTTGAATGACGCCATGGAAATGTGGTAAATATACTGAATTTTGCACTACTAAATACAGATAATCTGTATACACCAGTAACCTCTGCAGTGTGTTTAAAAGTGTTATTTTCCTGCGACCATGTTGCCTTTCCTGATGCGACTGTGTACACGATATTAATGATCTGCTTGTGAGGAATTTTAACGAGATTAGTTTTTTGAATAATATTAGGAATACCACTAATGATATCGTTGAGTCTTGTGTTAATGTCAGTGAGATTAATAATAACAGTTGGTGGAGTTCCAAAAAATTCGTTAATAGATCTGTTTATATTTCTACGAAAATTTAGAAATGTTTGTACATGATTAAAATATTCAGTTCTAAATGAAGCAATTCCATCATTAATTGTCGTTAACGAAGTCGTTATTGGAATTTCCTTATCGTCGACGTATTTCTTCGTTGCAGCGTCAAAATCTGTTTCTGGTGTTCTGAGATTATTAATACCATTTATTATTCATGTCGAGAAATGCACGCATTATACCGCCGCGCACTGACACGTATTTGGATTCTTGATCATCGATGTATTTTTTTGTTGCTGCGTCTGTATCTGCGATTGGATCTCCAAGATACGTAATTTTTCTTCCTGACATAATAACATCACCGGTAAATACATCACCAGTTTTCTTAACATAATCGTTAACCGACTTACCGGAATCCTGTATTTTACCATGATCAGTGAAAGTAACGACATTATTAACAACCGCGTTGGGAATTCGTACAAGAACATCTAGTAGTTGTATATTACTCGTTTTTAATCGTCCTTGTTTATCCTGAAAAACGACGACTTCATTTTGATCCACACTCGTGATATTTAATAAATCATCGATTTCATTTCTGAGTTGATCAATGGTTGCATATTTAGATAAATCGACCTTCTGAGTTTTACCTGAGGATCTTCCGTAAATATCTACCATTATATTTACTGATATCAGTTTAAGTACTATGACGTAGTGTAGTGAACGCGTGTACGACTTTATGAGGCGGCGCTGTTGATTTTGATACAGCATCAAGCATAGCGAGGGTTTCACGACCGCATATTGGAGGATCAGTTATTTTTGTGTCGGTAGCGTTGAATACCAGATTGGAGTAGTATTATTGCTAACGTAATGAAGAAATTCTTTTGGTGGTGCTAATCCATACGAATCAAAATAAATAATTCCACGTGGATCAATTGCATATGCGACCCAGTGCGTGCCTGGGCCAGAATTTTTATCGAGATTAATAATACCGGTTTCATGTTGCATTGCAACGGTAGGTAATTGATCGCGCATAAAAACACCTCTGAAATTTTTTATCTTTAATTGCTTAGCAGCATTAAGTAAATCAAAATTGGACATGGGTGTTATTAGTAAACTGTCCGTGGTAATCTTAGACCCCTTCCGTACCAGTGTGGAGTCCCTGGCAATCTTAGACCCTTTCCGTACCACGAGGGCGGGGTCCCTGGCAATCTTAGACCCTTTCCCTTTTTTTTGATTCCTTGTCCAGTTGCTTTCTTTAACGCCATTCCAGCAGCTGTTCCAACAGCACCTAACGCAGCTGCCTTTGCAACGGCTGGTGCTGCAGCTGCTATTAATGCTGGTATTGCTGCGAGAAGTGGAAATATACCACCCGTTTTAGCGATGTCTTTGATGGCGCCCGCAGAAAGATTAAGTTTGACGCCTTTATTTGATTTTTTAGCGTCATTGAAGTTTTTAAACTGACGCTCGGTCAGCGATAGTTTATTTGCACCGGTCATTTGTTCTCGCTTTAGCGATATTTTTATTCCACAATTATTTTTTGATGCTGATTGCAGCCTTTTAATCTGACCAGGAGTCAGACTCACACTAACATGATGATATGACATTATAATTATTATGAACGATCTAATTACATGTTTTCTACTGGAGCATCAATAACTCTCATTCGTCCACCAACACCTTCGAGTAACATCGATTTATCGCTGAGTATAACTGCGATTGCTCTGTAATTTGCAATAACTCCTCGAATCACACGAGCTCGAAAATGAATATCTACAACAGATTGTCTGGTTAAATCTAAATGTTCTAGTGAAAAGTAATAAATCGGATACAGCGTTGTAAAATCTAGCTGCGATATTTGTAAACCAGTATCAATGTTTTGATCACGACCCATGAACGACATTAATCGATGACAAGCCCGTGCTACATGATTATTTTCAAAATTCAGTAATATATCCTCGGATGGTTCTTGATGTCCATTTATCCTTAATGAAATCTCAGAAACACCGAGTTTGTCAAATATCATTTGATTTCGTAATTGTGTGTTTAATCGTGTAATATCTTGGAACGCAATAAATATATGTCTTGGTGCAGAAACACCTTGCTGTGATGCTATTTGCCACGTAAATAAACCATCAATTGCACTCTGAACAACATCTGTGGTCATAGTCAACCATGACAAAGTTGATTTACCGCCTTGACCCATAAAAGATAACAACCGGTCTTCTTCAGATATTGACGGAGTCATCACTGGCATCCACAAGGAAAGTTTTGTTAGTATTACTATACCAGCAGCACCAATGGGTCTCCATAATGCATCATTATCATCACCTTTTCGTACAAGTACAACTGTGTGTTTGGCTCCGAAAATGACTTTTCTGACATTTCTACAGAATCCAAAAATATGTGACAGTGGAATTGCACATGAAAATCTTCTATTTCCATCTTTCAACATTGATCGACGTGCTGCAAATCCTAAGTTGAAATCTGGATTTGGAAAAGATAAATCTTCAATAGCATTAGAAGCAGCAGCAGGAACAGCTCGATTATTGGGTTGTCAAATAATCTGATTTCTACTGTCAGGATGGTCAGAAGTATCCTTGACAAACATCATTGATGGACCAGCTGATCTTGAGTAATCGTCGCTGTATCTTGCAAGGCCTAGTATTGTCGTGGCAACATCAACATCTTTCTGGATTGATTCAATATTTTTTCCGTCAATCATGTACGTAGCACTATCAAACAACGCCATAATACCATTATTAACAAAACCAACCCTAACTTCAGCTCCATATGCTACTGGTGCTGCAGGAACAACGTTATTTAAAATTTCACCTTCTACTTCAATAAATGCTTCAGCGGGTAGGAAATATCTACTTGTATCCTGAACCTGTAGTTCAATTCGTCCACGCTGATCTGGAATTCGTGCGTCGTAAGAATAATACTGATAATCGCGCACAGACTCATCTTTGAGAACTGGTGCAGCCATGTCAAACGCGGGGTCAGATACGCGCTTAAACATCTTTATTATTATCGTCTTCGTCTAACTCGAAGACCACTTCCTGCTATCAGACCAGCGGTTATATTTTTTTCCTTTTCCGACATCGGGATATCAGCTAACTCCGCTAGTTTTTGATTAGCGGCTTGATTTATTATTTTACTTACACTTGCGGGCATCACTTCAGTGCTAGGTAATTTCACAGGTCGGGCCGGTCTGCGTATTAATCGTGATAGTCTATCTTTAATTGCTGAGAATGCTTTGCTAGCGAGATTACCAACAGCGCCTATACCTTTTTCACGAACAACATCAATAGCTTTCATTCCTAGTTGCTTTGCAATCGGTATTGCTTTTGGGCTATCCTTCTAAACAGACCCTGAAT
>JAECUM010042636.1:0-31566 GCA_016617855.1 Megalonaias nervosa
TTGTTACTTTAGATGTTAATTTTTGTATAATTTGTTCTCCTCGTGGCGATAAAAGTTTTTTGTCGTTGTTATCATTGCTCGTTGAGTTTCTTTTGTTGGTGCGATTTCTGAAATAGCTTGTTTGATTGTCGGTATACCACGTTGTGGATCGCCTTTTATTTTATCAGCTATTTTTTGCCCCACGGCAGTTCCAGCAGCAGATGCAGCTCCAGTTGCAAACGCTTTTGATGCGTCAAGTGCAATTGGTGCAACTGTATGAGCTATTCCTGGAACATTTTCTATAATTTTAGCAAATATATTTCCCAAAAATCCTCCTACTATTTTTCTTCGATAAACTTTTTTTCTCTGTTTCATTATATCTGAGGTTGCATAATTTTGTTGTCAAATCTTTCAGAAAATATGTTTACTGTTCGCGCCTACGCAACGCGTAGGTGTAAATAATAAGTAACAATTTCATTATTAAGATCTAACTGTCTTCCAGACTGATCTGTCAATTGCATATTTACTTCTGTTATTTGATTTTCAACGTTTAACGGATAATAAATAACCTGACGTGGACTAATCTGCATAAGAGATCCTGGTGGAACTTCTGGTGAAAAACTGTATATCGTTTGTCCTTTACTACCTTTAGCTGAATAAGATCCAGATGCAATAGAGCAATTTACCAATATTGCGTTTACTTCAGTTATATTTACTGGCAGTTGACCGTCATACGTTTCGGGATTATCACGATTAAGAGCAGGATATACATAATTATAAAATTCTATCAGTGGTGCAATACTTGTTTGCGATACAAGACTAACTGTTATATCTTTTAATTTCATTCTTGCGCGTAACGTATTATAATTTGGTGTAAGCTCAAAATTATCAGCTATACCTTTATTTTTTGTTATAAGTTCTTTTATTATTTTATTTAGATCAGTAATATTATAAGCTCCTTGTGGAATTTTAATTGTTTTCCACGCGACAAATGGTGGAGTACGTATAGGAACAGTAAATGTAAGTTCATCATTTACTCCAGTTTTTACATTAGCCATAGAATTCCAACAAGTGCAGGAAATTAGTCCAATTTCATATTGTTTCTCACGATCTAGTTCTATTGGCGGAATATAATTTACTGAAAAATTTGCGCTATCTTTATCAGATCGACTAGAGTCTAGTAATAATGTTGCTGACATTTTTTATATAAAATCATTACACAAATTTATATCGCCGCGATTAAATCAAATCGTCTTGATTTATATCAAATCAAGGTGTAAAGTTTCGTATTCGTCAGATGTTAATAAATTTTCTGATCTCAAATTATCAAGTATGTCAATAATTTCATTGTCAATTTCAACGCCAACATTCCAAGCTTCTTTTGATGATATCAATAGCATTAATCTGCCTATCATTTCAGTAACTGATGAAAATATTCTAACTCCAGTTCCAGTTTTTTTTTTCAGCTAACATTCTATCAAGTTCTTTATAATCATCAACCAATCGACTTAATTCATTTTGTCTTTCCATAGGATCCATATCCCTTGGAACAACTTTATCAGCTTTCATACGTTCTTCATCTAGATATTTTGCCTCGGTAATTAAACTATGTTTAGTATCTCTGTATCGGCCTTCTTTTATTCTACTAATAACTTTGATATAAAGGTCAGCAATAATCCAATGTCGATATCTGTCAATACTGTTGCGGTAGTTTTCATTTTCTAGTTTTACATCGTTAAGATGTACCTTACTTTCTTCTTTTATTTTTTTTTAGCTCTTCAATTTTTTCTTCAGATTTGTAATCATCTTTTTTAACATCTCGTACTCTAATTTTTTTAAAATTATATTTTTCATTAAATTTTTCATACTCATGATCTTTTCTTTTGTCATTTATATTTTCTAAATTAATGTCAAAAAATTCTTTTTCTTGAACATCTAATTCATGTTTTTTTCCATGCTTCTTTTTTAGCTTTTTCTTCTTCTCTATCTCTTCTAAGTTCTTCTTCTAGTTCTAAGCTTCTCTTTCTTCTACGTTCTTCTTTTTCTAACCGTCTCTCAATCGGTCCATCTATTATACGAGTTGCTAATCTTTGTTCAAGTGCTAGTGGATCATTTATTAGCCGATCTATTTCAGCTTGTCTTGCAACAGGATTAACTATATGCTCTGTAAGTTCCTCAGCTAATCTTTTTTTCTCCACATCAGATCTAGCAATAATTCTTCCAGCAGTTTATTCTTGATGTTCTTTAACTAGTCCGAGTAAACCTTTTTCCTGTAGTCGCTTAAGTTCTTCTTCTGATAATGGTTTAGT
This sequence comes from Megalonaias nervosa, assembly GCA_016617855.1. Taxonomy (NCBI): domain Eukaryota; kingdom Metazoa; phylum Mollusca; class Bivalvia; order Unionida; family Unionidae; genus Megalonaias; species Megalonaias nervosa. The sequence continues at coordinate 2,289 of JAECUM010042636.1, forward strand.
TTCAGGTTGTTTTCCAAGTAAAGCTTCAGTAACCGGTCTAAGAACGGCGGCTGTTGTTTCTGCTGCAACCACTTGGCCACGTCGTGCTTGCTGTACTTGCTGTTTAAATTTTGCCTGAGATTGCGCAAGTTTTTTTAGATTTTCTATATGTTTTCTGTACTTTGCTTGTTTTTCCATTAATTATATACTATTTTGTATAAAAATTACTGTAGATATTTTTCAATACAACAGCGAAACATTTTACTCGTATCATTTGTTAGTTTATCAAACAAAAAGAAGTCGTATTTATTTGCCGTTGCTTTATGATATAATTCAATAAATTTATCTTTTGTTACATCACCACATTGCTCGTTCGTGATATTTCTAACGTCGACATTGTCAAGTCCTGGAAATAATATAAAACAACCAGTGTTTCGCCTAATAAATCTGTCAACATTATAAAAACCTTGGGCGAGATAAATAGAAATACATTTTTTATTTCGCGACAGCGAAAAATATGATCTTATTTTATTCATTTCTTCGTTGTTTAGCGGAATATCATCAAAAACAACTATCTTATGTTTGGAAGAATCAAGTTGATTAACTGGAATGAGTTCTTCTGGTTGTTTGATAATAAAAAAATCTTCGCCAGCCTCAAGATCATCACGAAGTTTGTTATTATAATTGTTAAGTAGCTCGTATTTATCTTGCTGAGGATTTATCGTATAAATATAAACGCGATCGTAATTAAAATTATCTCCTAAAAGTAAATTCATAAGCAAGTTTGTTTTTCCCGATCCAGTTCTTCCAACAATAAGATAATGACAATCTGGAAGTTCATTGTTATGTTTATGTTTCACCAAACGTTCTGTATCAAAATTTAATATCGATGATTTTGCCATTATTGTTATACAATTTTATGTTATATAATTTTGTCAAACGATAAATAAATAATGAGCTATTATACAAAATTTGGAACATTAGTGGGAGATTCTTCAGCTGAAAGTACAACAATAACAGACGGTAAGGTTGATTTATCAGGCTATCTAAAAAAAATCCGGCGACACAATGACGGGAAACCTGTTTATGTCAAATCAACGAGTATTAGAGTTAGAAACAGATTATCCGCCAATAAATGTCGTTGATACACAAGCTGTTAGTTATGCGCAACTTAAATTAGTCGACAACAATAAACTAGATAAATCTGGTGGAACTTTAAGCGGCAACTTAGATATGTCAGGGAAAAAAATTATAAATTTGGAGACCAGGTATCCACCAGCAAACTTAAATCAAACTCAAGCGGTAAGTTATTTGCAGTTAAAGTATGTTGATGATAACAAACTTGATAAAATAGGTGGGACAGTTACAGGTAACATCAATATGTCAGGAAAAAAAAAAATTATAGACCTTGGAAACCCAGCTGTAGAATCAGATGCAGCAACAAAAAAATACGTCGATGATCAAGAATCTAAGTACGTATTAGTCAACGGTGGTATAATGCGCGCATTTCTCAATATGAACAACAATGGTATTAATAATCTCAGAACACCAGAAACAAATTTTGACGCAGCAACAAAAAAATACGTCGACGATAGCAACATTCCAACGGTAACAGAAATAACAATAATCAAGGATGGAATGACTACAATCAACACTAATTTTTCCAATCACGTACAAACGTTCTTAAATTTTCGTAGAAATATAAACAAATCTATTAATGAATTTTTTGGAAGTCCAGCGGTTGTAGATATTAAACTCTCCGATATTAACACAAAACTAAACGATATTGTTAGCGGAATTCCTGGTATTATTGAAAAAACGAATCTAGTAACAGAGTTACTTACTAAAATTCCACACAAGAAGATCATCAATATGGTATACACAGTAGCAACAGGAGACAAAAAATGGATGATTAGCGGCAACCCTATCGAACATACCGCAGAAGTAACTGGTATGTACAGGCTATCCGTGTACGGTTTGGAAATTACTTCGATCACTTCATCATCACCAAATGTACATTCTAATCCTCTAGTGGTGATGCTAACCAAGGGCATCAAAGAAACATTTACGTTAACATGAAAGGAAATATTCGCTAAAAGTTATTTTTGGTGTCTGGAATTCATAGAGGAAATTCAACAATTAGACATACTTTCACAATTAGCCCCATATCAGATATAAAATATGTAAACAAATATTATATAAATGAAAAAAAAATATAGTTGATTTCAATCATATTTCAGAAAAAATTCCAAAACAAGATGTGGACGCTCTAATACAATATTACAAATATTATCATAAAAAACTTTGGTGTGTAAAAAAATGTTACAAATACTATTACAGAATACTTCGAGTGATATCATATTTGCCACTGTTAATGACTAGCTCTGGTATAATTTCAAGTGGCGCATCATTAAATCCGTTTTTGTCAATAATATCTGGTGTCGGTGTTTCTCTTGCAACAGCGTGTAAAAGAATTGAACCTCGTCTTGCGACTAAAACAAAATGCTTGTAAAACAGCAAGTATCACCTATAAAAAATTACTTGATCAAATACGATCTTATTTGCGTGGTATAAAATATGGTATGGACGATTTAATACGCGAGTTCCGTATTATTGACAGTATGTTAACAGATATTCTGCCAATGAGAGTCAGCAGATATGAAAAAGATTATCAGAAAAAGTATAGTAATGGTAGGGTATAAAATAATCTCAAAGAATGTTTTTCACTTACCTTGTTCAATCATTGTTTTCACGATAAAAGACTTAATGAGCCATGGAAACATATAAAAGTTTCTCAAATTCCCCTTTTCATATACTACTTCCTCTTCTATGAAAATATATAACAAAATCGTGTAAATGATAAAATGCTTTGGTTTTCTATAATGAAAAATTAAATTGCAGCGTTTAATATCCGATCATGTGAATAGTCTTAGATAATGTATTACTTACACAACTAACTCTTTGCCACTGCAATAGTATTGTGAATAAAAATCAATCAGAGCGTCATAATATATTACAGTATACAAATTTGGTTTTCCTGAAGATTAAATACATAAAATGATTACACGATGCCGTCATAAGCCCACACAAAATTCCCGTAATCATTTTGAAAGGTTATGGGATTCCCAATGGCTTTTTTAGAATATAACGCCAAAATAAGGTCAATTTGCAATAAATTTTCCTAAAATATAACGCCCACTCCAAATCAAGGTCAAAGATAAGGAATTTCTAATGGATTTTTTTAGAATATAACGCCAAAATCAGGTCAATTTGCAATAAATTTTCCTAAAATATAACGCCCACTCCAAATCAAAGTCAAAGATAAGGAATTTCCAATGGTTTTTTCTTAAAACGCCTACTGAAATCAAGGTCATGAAATAGATTTCCCCAAAATAACGATATATAAAACACAGTTAGAATTTTATTCGTGGTCATTTCTGTTATAGGATTATACGTGAACAAGGTATGTGAAAATATTTTTGACAAAATGTTACTATAGAAAGTTTTGGAGGGGTAGGGGATCCCAGATAGTGGAACCTTGTTTACATATAGCTTTAGTAATATCATTATCAAATAAAATATCAACCATATTGTCAATAAATGTCATCACATCGTCTGCCCAATCCGCTATTCTCACATCATTTTCAGTCGCGAATAACCAAACTGACCCATATTTTGGTGACATATGATATCCAACTTTTTTAATACAATCGCTTATTATTTTAGTTTTTATACCGGTATAACTTGAGGCTGATTTGATTGAATTAAATCTCCTACAAAATTTGTTTGTCAGATCAAATCCAACATGTCGGGTCGAATTATTGTACATTATATATAATATTTCATTTGTTTAATTAATTTTGTCTAAAATTATAAAAATAATAAGTATAGGGCTGTAAAGTAGTAATGATAATTGAGTTGTTCCTATCTCAGAGACCCCCTACCCCAACAAAACAAATTTTGTCAGAAATATGTTAGAAAAGTCTTATCATATGAAAGTCATCATTTTAAGCTAAAAAAGGCTGCTGACAAAAATGTTAACGTATAGCGTTTTGGGTGGTAGGGGCGTCTCTGAGAGAGGAACCTCAAATTATCATTACTACTATGTGAAAACACGGAGTAAATTTTTTTTATATTTTAATTCATATCTCGAAATCTGAACCAAACTAATGGCTCATTTTCATAAAAGGAACCACAAGTATAGAAGAGAATTTATTTACACTTTATTTTGAATTATTGTTAAAACCAAAGAAAAGTTGTTTAAAGTGAATTTCCTTACGTCATTGTAAAAAATAATATTTTTTGTTCTATTAAGGATAACATTTTTATCATAAATTATGCAAATGCTATCATATTCTTCTTTTCCTTCCTTTGCTTCAAGTATAAAATCTTTTGCGACACTTTTAAATTTTTTTTTGGTTACAAAAAAAAATCATACTTGTTGGGTGATGTTTATGCAATCTTTACTTTTGCTATTTGATCTCATGAGATCAATACAATACTTATACACTAGTGAGATATGAAGATATATGCCATTAAAAGTTTAATTCTAAACTTACGTCTGATTCTTCCCTTGGTACGGTCAATAAACTAATAATCACGACTGCTAAAGCTGTTATAACAAGCGACATCTGACCAAAGTAGGTGTAATGGACTTTATATAAGACCGGCGGTCTTGTTTCCGGCTCTCCACAGTCTGGGGCGTGGTATGCAAAATCCATAGACATTCGTATCATTCCGCAGACATGGCCAATCAGCATGCCCCAGAATGCACCCTTGGAAAAGAGACGAAACCGAAAATATCAGATTTCCGAGGTGACGTGTTTATAAAGAAACATTTTGGGATTTTGTTTTCTGCCAAATACGAACTGATTGCACAGTGGCTTTTTATATCGTTTGGGTACGTTTCACGAGACTTAGCATCAATTAAATCGAGTTTTGTTTAGACCTGTCAAAATCGTTGCAATCACTCCAAACATTGAAAAAGTAAAATAGTAATGAATAAATGAAAAATGTTGCATTGGTGACCTGTAATGTAAATTCTTATACTCACGATAAGGGTGTTTTCACTACTCAGGTACACGTATCTGCACTCTTTAGAGATGTATTAGGACACACGTCAATGCATTGCTGAAGCGTACAAATAAAATTGTACACTTCCACCGTAATTGCCATTATTTTCAATACCATTATGTTCCCATAAAATTTATTTAATGCAATCTTTTCTCAAAAGCTGCTTAAGATACTATATATGGTCACAAAAGAAAATAATGAGATACCCTGATACTTTTTCGTCATGATGACGCCACTTAGTGTAGTATAAATTGTTGTTCTGACCAAAAGTGTCTATTTTGAACAAGAATTTGTAATCCAAAACATGTTTTTCTTTACTAGTCAGAATATCTCTGATCACAGCAGAAATCTCATTTCTTTTACTTTGAAGGAGAGAATAAAAATTCATTTACTCCCAAAGCAACGATATGTCATTCGCCAAATGCATTAGAGCACCCTATATATCAACAGCTTTGATTGAAAGCTTCAACATAATTGCCGCCAACAATATTGTCGGCTCCCGCCCCCTCCCCCAACCTCCGGAAAGAAAAGTGCTTGTTTCCAGTGGTACTCTATCGTGCACCATCTTGCCGCGTTTTCATAAACGAGGTCGAGTCTCGGTTACAGTGTGTTTGAATCAATTATTATTACATCATTAGGCAGGACACCACCATGTTAAGCAGGAGATAGACAAACTAAAAACCGGACTGTCCGTTATAAAACCAGACGAATGGCCACCCATGACATCATTTTTTCGTAACTTACAACAAATAAATACGGAAATAATATTGAGATCTATCTGTGGAGACAAAGGCTTGACTTGTACTCGACACGATTGTGTAAAACAAGAGGTGGATGACACATATCAGGGGCAGATCCAAGAATATCGTTGGGGGAGGTGGGAGGCGTAAACAAGTACGTAAGTTTGCAAAATGGAACCTCTGGTGGGGGCCCAGGAGTCGAACACCCAGAAGTTCCTGCATTCCAGCGTTTCGAGTGCATAAATGAAACCATGTAATTGTAAAGTAAACTTACTCTAGGAAACATTATGGCTGTTTTGCGGTGATGTTTTGGAGGTAGTTAGTGTGTGCCAGTTTGGATTTGCGCACCTCTTGGATCAGCCCGTACCAGTTCAGTTCCAATTTAATAGCATCTATGACCACAGATGTTTCAATTTTCTATTGATTCAGATTATTTGCGCACCTCTTGGATCAGCCCGTACCAGTTCAGTTCCAATTTAATAGCATCTATGACCACAGATGTTTCAATTTTCTATTGATTCAGATTACGTGGTTTTGGATGAAAAGTGACTATAAAACGTCAAAATTTGGCGTCAGCAACTATACATGTATTATACAATATCAAAAAGTATTTGTGTTAGGAAATACCTGTCGCAGGAGAGAAATCCAAGATTCCCCATGGTCAATGAATGATATGCGAATGAGTAATTTCACACATGGTATGTAATTCATTTTATATAACTTTAGGACTGCCACAATTTTTTATTTAAAGATTTCATTGCTGATGAAGAGAAACGGTGGTGCACGTCTATAACCAGGGTCGTAAAACTGGTCGAACGATAACACAATGAAACCTGTTTCTGGACACGTTGTCAAGACCCTAACAAGAATGTTCAGATTCCAGACATTCGACCTATAGAATGATATAGTATTTAACGACCCCCCCCACACACACACACACAAGACAGCTTATGTTGGTGTAAGTCGGTTTCATTTAATATGTACTAGATGCAGGGTGAATCTTACTCAGGGTGATTACCACTCCACTGCGTTGGAATTTTGAAACTATGCGTTGAAAGTTGAAACACGTAAGTTTAGAAAGCGAAATGTGTACCAAATGCTTGATATAAAATTATTAAAAAGTGGAACCAATCATATGTTCCTTCATGTAGAGAAAAGCCACGTAAGGTATTTCAGTCTACATATATAGGTGTACGAAAATTCCTTTGTAAGCGCAGGGCCAGGGAAAGGTATTGAATTTTGGTTATTTTTTTTAAAAAGCAGTTTTGCTAGTTACAAGATGGAATTAAACTGGTGCAGAATGAGTCAGATTGATAAAATCACAGATACAAGGAGAGAGAATTTTATTTTGGATGTTCAGTGATGGAAAAGTCTCAATTTCGCCAGTTTTCACCTCAAAGGTGTAACTGTAAGCAGACGATATACGTGCCAGAAAGTAATATTTTGTGACAGGTTTAGCGGCACTGCATCCACAAATCAAGGGGAGTAACTCAAGGCAAGTTCATATGTATCACCAGAATGCAATCCAGCAACTGAGCAGAAGGTTTCGTTTGATGCTTTGCTGCACAGCAACAGTAGATTATTTCGTGTCTACGCAGTTAGAATAAATGAACAAAAGGTGAACAAAGTTTACTGAAACAAACGTAAACTCATTCTGTTACCTGTTCTGTGGTCCTTTTCCATAAGATAGCTAAGAGAAAGACGGGACCAATCGGGGTTCCCAGATAACCCTGGACAGCCTGAATATAGATAAACAACTGGCCACTCTGAGATGTTTTCACAAGTGGAATCCATAACACACTGATCGCACAGAGTATCAAAATAAAAACCCGTCCCACTATGAGAAGTTCCCTTTCTGTTGCCTGCTTCCTAATTTTCTGCCAGAGGTCCATGGTAAAGATTGTACTGGCGCTGTTGAAAATGGAGGTCAGTGAACTCATGATGGCGGACAGCATCACGGCCATAAGCAAGCCTCTCAGACCTTCAAGAAAGACAAGCTGTTTACGATTCCTTTAATATAAAACACTGGAATCTTTTTTTTTCCCTTTAAAATCTTTTTAGAAGTCAAAATTGCCCCGAAAAATTCCTAAAACCCTATTAAAATACAAGGTATATCATGTCGGTTGGAACCCCATTCGCCCCCCCCCCCCCAGATTAATTTCATAAATTTGTGCATAAAACTAAGCCGCGACGGGAAACTACCTATGCAGTTCTAATCACTAATAATCGAGCTGTAGGTGCAAGGTAAAGCTTTACACCTACATCGTACTGATGTGACTTTTTCCGGTGTTTTTCGTTCAGTATCACTTGAATTTCTTGCCGTACCGAGAACTATATCGTAGCGTCATACCATGCAAATCAGTATACAATAATAGAATTTATGTTGGGGGTTGGGGGCGTTCTGCAGGTAATATGTACTTCTGAGAGAGTGATCGATGTGAGGTGAAGTGGTTTGCATTTGCAACATGGAGAATGGAGAAAACGTTGGTATACATCTATATTAGTTTCATATACTGTTGCTGACATGTCTTCTTTGGATAGTGTGCTTGTAGAAATTGTACATGATTAATGCACACAGCTAACCAAAGTGGCTGCTTCCATGTACTCGAAAAATCAGCCTGGAATAGTCTAAAGTGTACTGTCTTTAGCAGTTTTAAAACAAGAACAACGAATTTTGTCAGACTTGATACCAGGTTCTGAAATTGCAATGAATAAATTACAAAATATATAAAAAGTGAAAAATATTGGCTCCTTTTATTACAATTGCCATTGAAGTTCAGGGACAGAAAATGAACAAGCGGAACTAGTAGTAAGTAGTGTATACTCTAAATCCTAAATTACACCCATCATACACCAAAATAAAGAGGGGGGCGGGAATTAAAAGTTCCTTTTAACAATACCTAAGATATACAAGAGGAAAATCTGGAAAATTACTGTTCTTTAAAGATCTAACCCAATGCAAAATACGAAACTGTACAGCGCCACCTTCCCTCCGAGAAAAGGAAATCGCAATCCATGGGTTACATTATCGGGCCTCGTGGGGAGACAAATAATATAAATCCACGACTGGGATTTTCTTGTCTCGGCAAAACCCCCAAGTCAGATAATTTTTCTCAATCAACTTTTTCCATTCAAATTAAAATAATCCTGCACTTTTGCAGTATAGATGGCACATTCAATACATACAGTATTCGTCAGGTACTATTTTTGCCTCATATTTTTCTTATATAGGTCATCCGGTCTTACACTGTTTTATGAAGATCTAAATAATTATCTCAGTAGAATCTAGCTATGCCTGCCACTCTTAGAAAAAAAAAAAACAAGAAAAATTTTTATTTGTTGGAAAGCATTATACGTATCAAGCCACGTACTATTGTTTGTAAATACCGCGTATTAATACGAATATGTTAATGAGGGCAGTGCCGTGATCTGTCGACCCTATGTGCACAGGTTCAACGCATTCGAAAATAAAAACATAAAAACATTCGATATTATTACTGTATTATCACATTTAATCAATGGATGTCATATAAATAAAAGAATTATTATGTTTTACCTGGTTAACTTTAACTTTCATCAGGTCTAATTTGGAAACCTTGATGGTAGCCAAGGATACGATACAGGGTATCCATCTTGAACGAATTGTATAATGACTGTAGTACGATTTATGTGTTAGACTATTCATGGAGAAATTGACATCTGTGTTACTTACATATATAACTCACCTTTTCTTACGAAGAGATGAAACTGTGTGTGTCATATTGGTGTTGTCATTGATATTGGTTGTAAAAATATCACCATGTCTTAAAGACCCTCAATATATATCATCTGAATTTTTAAAAATAACCTCTGAATCCCAGGAAGTGAAAGTAACAATGTAGAGCGAGAACTTTTGTATAAGATGTACGCCAGAAGTATCGTCTAGATGTCTGATATCAAAACAAAGAAAACTTAAGTTCTTTAAAACTACCCTAGGATATACAAATGTAACTTTTTATAACAAAGTTTAGAACTGGGGAAAATCAATAGATTTCCAGGTGCAATCATAACATGTAGAAATCTTCTATTGTCGATAGTTGTTCAATATCCCTTCAACTAACTTTGCAAAATAACCAATTCGAAAAACATAAGGCCTCCATAATCAAACCAGTCAAATTGGACAATAAAATGGACTTCAGTGACACTAGCACCAACTATTCTAAGAAGCTGGAACATTGGTTATGCCACAAGAAATATAGCTTTCAAGATTACATTTATGATTCGTACTTTAATTATTCCAAAACTGTTTGAAATACTAGGGCATTTACAAAAGTACTTGCAATTGAACCGTACCGGCAGGAAGGAGCCCCATCACTAGCCTGGGGTAGGCGATGTTGGAGCATCCCACAGGATTGCCACAGTAGCGAAGGCACTCTTCTTTGTCCACGCATGCGATTTCATCTGTCAAATTAAATCTAAATATCATCTTTACGTACGAATGACTGAATGACTTTAAGTTGAACGTATCCAAATGCTGGATGTAAATATCATCTTTACGTACGAATGTCTGAATGCCTTCAAGTTCAGCATATCGAAGGGAAGGTATTTGGGGATTCACATTCACTTGTGTTTAATGAATGCCAGTACGCTTGAATACCAAGAAATTATACGACCACCGCTTGTCTTGTTAGGAAATATTGTAAAATTGGGATCCACCTTTCATTCCTGAATTCATCAGGCTTTTTTGCTTCATCAAGGGCAACCTATCTGCGATGTCTGTTGAAGGTATATATTTTAGGTAGAATTTATTTAGTATTTTTATTGAGTTATTGCGCAGATAATGATTACCTTGACCTTTGACCTTCGGACCACTTGCAGTGTTTGGTGAAGGTAACTCGCACAGAACCCAAGAATCTGCCATGATCTGTTGCAGTGACATCGACCTTCGACTCTTAGAAAATAAATCAACAGGGTTCCTTGTCTTCAACATAACAAAACGATTTGCTTTGTTCGGTAAAAATATGAAGCAGAATTCATGTTATAACACTAAACCAATCTGTTAACGAACGAACGGATGGACAGACAGATATGACCACAACATTAAGCGTATCATCTTGAATCGGGCGTATAATACGAATATAAGGGATTTTAAAACATTTGCAAAGCATTACAAGTCGCAACAGCGTTGTTTTACCACTTTCTGAAGGTCTATATGCATGGGAAGCAGTTTTCTCGTTTACGTGCAACTGTCTAGGTCAAAAATGTTGTCTTTTTGATACAGCAAGAAATACATTTTGGGATAACCTTAAAGAAAATGTTGCAAGTTCGGTATAACTATTTACTAATCATGATGAAGTGGGAAACAAACTTTCTGTCACAATCCGACTTCTCTTTCTCACGGATAGAACACCTTTAAAATTTACAACATTTTAGAAAAATAATCCGAGAGTTAATATAAAAGATCTTTTTTTTTTTGGTACATGGTAACTTAATACATGTAATATAATTATCAGTCGAAAATGATCTATAGCAATTAATATACATTGAACAATATATTGAAAATCAGTCAGGTTAGTGTATACATATCTGTAATGATATATGTAAATGTCCCAATACAAAAAGGTACCAAAACTTTGTTTCAATATAATAAAGACTAAATTCAGAAAGGGACGACTATCCACTTTATAATACGTTCTCTGTACCTGGAAATAGTGCTCGGCTGATCATTCCTGGAAGTATCATGATGAAAAATGGCAAAATCTTCAAATAGCCGGCCATAATGGCGCCCCCCTTTGCATGCAATATGTTCTTGGCCGCTAAAGAACGTTGCACTATCACCTGAAAGGGTGATAGTAAGAAATGACAGATAGTTATGAATTATAGCTTTCTTCTTCACATCTTACACACCAAATCTCTAAAAGTTTAAAACGCTGTAGGGTGAACCAGCCCTGTAGCATATCCATAATCGCATTCATGTTGAAATATCAAACGACAATTTCGCCATCCTATGTCACGAACATGCGGAATACTTTGGGCTTTGTGGCAGTGGCTTGATGTTTGCAGGGTGTGTCTTATAATATTACTGTAGGGTATGTTTATTTATGCCAGGATCAATCGTACACCAAGCAAGGGCAAGGAAAATGGTGTATATTAAATTGATCAGGACTATTCATTACTACCAAGCACTGGTGATGTAGAAAACGAATGCACATGCATACCCTATTGGTTTAGAATACAAAAAGAACACACATATACCTACATTCCAAAGCAATACTTCAATAATCATTAATCACAATAAACAATAATTGTACATAGACATCTGCAGTAAATGAATTCCATAAATGCCAGAAGGGATTCGAAAGAGGAGCATGCTCACATAGTCCTATTTCCGCCACTACGGGGAAAGATAAAATTGGGAAAGTGACCGTATGTATAAATTACAGGTCCCAAAAACTTCGAACGCCTCAAATGTTTTTTTTTTTTTTCCTTACTTACATAAGCGTTGGGGCTGAGATATCCAGGTCTCAAATGCGTGATAAATGATAAACCGTTTTGGCTGAAGTGACTGAATTGGTATTTTGGGAATTTTTGCAACACGCAAACCAGTGGAAATTATTGCTGTGGCATTAGTTGGGTGTCATTTTATTTAGTCAGAATCGAGAAAGAGTACCTGATCGCAGCAGAAGTACCACATGACCCCGATGCTGGCTTGAAGTAACATCCCTGGCCAAGGGCTGTCTGAATTCACGGGATGACGTAGAATATGAAAGGCATCGTCTCTAGGGTAACCACAGGAGCTGTTATTGAATCGGACCGATGCCACGGAGTCAAAATATTGATCTTGCAATTTGTCATAACCGCCGATCTCGCTAAAGCCTATATTGATAACGGAAATAAATTACAAAGACACTGATAAGATGTTGTGACATTCTTACCATTGTAATCGCTATAACCTGAAACGGTAATAAACGTATACGATCTAACACTACCATGATTGTTTAATCCGCTGTCATCATGCCCATTTTGACTTTCTTGACTAAACATTATCGAACTTTCTAATATTTTGGTGGGACTTCATTTTTGTTTTCATCAATCTCCTTGAACAGTTGATTTACGGTCCGCGTGTGACAAGTTAAACTATGGCTATGTGATGCCATTACATTTATTATTATGTACTTTAACTTCTCTTCAGTACTACCTTTCAAAACTGGACGCAAATAATCAAACGGTGCCATGAAATGCTCGAGCAAAAAAGGGAAACCTACGTCGAAACCTACGTTGGAATTGTTACTTAACTTAAGTACCATTGAACATCAGTATATTAGTAAAAGTCAATGTCGTAACCTTCGATACGTCTTATAGACGCGTCTGTCATAATTACTATCGACTAGGCATTTATCACCTTCTAAATCGATCAAAATGGCAAAGTGAACAAACCCCGAGGAATTACCCTTTCCAACTAAAATCAATGCTCCAACTACCATAACGGCCGTTTGCAATGTATCGGTATATATGACTGCGGCGAGACCACCTGCAAGTAAGAAAATAATAATAATAATAATAATAATAATAATAATAATTATTATTATTATTATTATTATTATTATTATTGCGTCATTCAAATGCCTCTAAATTGGTGCCGAGGATGGAGGAAGGTTTTCAGAAAGTAACCAAGAACTTAAAGCTGCAATATACGCTCGTCAAACAATGATCTCATGAATAAATTTACTTCTAAACATCCTCTTTTTATAAAGCAACCTTTTGTCGTAAACCTTCTTATTTAAAATTCTTTTTGATCAATGCGCCTTTGGAGTTCCATGGAAACATCGTATTTTTACCGACATAAATGCCTTTATGGACATATTAATATAACTAGTTTTGAATAAGAAGTTTCTTTCCACTGCAAGTACTAGTAGTTAATCGTTATTACCTAACGACTGCATTTCTACATCTGTCTTCTATAGAAAACCATTTTCTTGACTATGTGTGAGAAAGAATTTGCTATAGTCTCGTTGGTATACAATCAGTTAAAGTACACCTCTGTTTTAGACTAAGAAATCTAAGAATATGTAACTATTTTTTCTCTGCCGGCTGCAGTTCCTTCGTAAATATTGTTGAACTGGATTTGTGAGCTAAATTATGACTTGTTCACTATGTGGGGTCGAATTTTGATGAGTTGCTGAAACTACATGAATTTGTATATTTAAATTGTATATCACTAGCGTAGTGGTCACTTACTGACCAGCCTAACTAGTGCTGACCGTATAAGTGTAGTAGTATGTGCACCTGACAGCGAGAAAGACGAACTTGGTTCGATTCCCTACGGTAACAACTATACTTTATCTTGCGTATCATCCGGTTACACTACAGAATTCAATGGCATGGCAACACTTAGAACCGTATGGACACTTTCTGTGCAAGGGTTTTGGCTGTTATCCTATCTTCAGAGGGTTAATTTTACATAAGCGGCGAAAACATGCCGAAGCTAAACGGGATATCCGTCTGGCAATGCCACTGGGGGGGGATGAAATTTTCTTGTGCTTTGTTTGCATAGATTGTTTTCACTTCCAGTCATATTAACCTGCTTTGGGAATTTTTTTTTTTGTCATCTTTTGGTTCGACCTTTCTATATATCTTTTACTGATAGGCGTTTGATATAAATTTTTTAATTACGTTTTAGAAATAGGATTTTATCTTCCATTTACTATTTGACATACATATACAACCGTGCTATTTTGCCAAAATATAGAACACGGACTAAATGAAACAATTTTAATTTTCATGAATTGACTTTTACCCAAACATTTGTAATGGCACCAAAGATGGAGGACTGTGATTCCAGTGGAAGAACTTACAAAAGTCTTACACCATATGAGACTTATTTATATCTTTAGTTCATGTCAGGAACTTCGTCTTTTTATACCCACATGTTGCACACACACACACACACACACACACACACACACACACACACACACACACACACTATTAATTAACATATTCCAAAATTGACAAAGAGAATCATTGTTCTTACCTAGAACTGTGTACAATCCAGTTGTCACAAGCAGTGCCACAATCGATACGTACATGTTCCATCCCACAGACAACTGAATGAAGAGAGCACCAGCGAATATGCTGACCTTAAATAAAGAAATAAACTGAATAGGAAGTAATAATGGAGAAACTTTGTTCGACATTTATCTGTTATTTTGAAAATGTTCCGGATATTAGTAGTTTTGCACTGAGAGAGAGAGAGAGAGAGAGAGTACCGCCAATTTCGTCGCAATGTACAAAACAATTGCAAGAAGGCTGAGGTAAAGCCTGATTCTTTGCCCGCCGAATCTCTTTTCTAAATATTCGGGTAGTGTAAATACCTGGAAAAACAAAATACATGCATTTTAAATCTACAAAGCTGATAAAGAATCCACACAGGTAAATCTGTAATTTGTACTTTGTGAGAGACAGTGTTTCGAAAATAATTCATTATAAAATTGATAATATACTTTACAACTGCATTAAAGTGTGAAAAACATGTAATAGATCAGGAAACTTTTATGCTTACGGGGTAATTATATGAACAATTACGTCTTCTTTAGTACCTTCATGTTACGTAATTGTAAGGACTGCTGTAATTTTGTGTAAAGCGTTAGAATTCTGTAAAATATATAAGTAAATCCTGCAATTTCCATACTTACGCCAGCAGAAATATAGACTGGAATAAACAACCATGCCATCATAATCAGAAGTGGCATTGCCTACAATAAAAAAAAAACAAACTAGATGAGCATCTATCTATCTATCTATCTATCTATCTATCTATCTATCTATCCATCCATCCATCCATCCATCCGTCTGTCTGTCTGTCTATCTATTTATCTATTCGTCCGTCCGTCCACTGAACTATCTATCTGACCGTCTATCCATTGATCTATCCATCCATCGATTTCTATCTATCCATTCACCTATCTATCTATCCATTCCTTGATCTATCTGTCTATATCCATCCATCTATTTATCTATTTAACAAGCTGTCCACATATCCATTTATCTACCTATTCTTCTGGTAATCTGGTCATCACTTTTAAGAGTCAGAAAAGGATCTAAGGATTACAGGATTAGAAAATATATACTCCCACTTTAAATACAAGAGAAAACTAAACTTTGATTCATTAAGTAGTAGGCTGGGTGGTTCTTCTTCACCAAATTCATAAATTAATGGAGAACAAAAACATGGGCACATAAAAAGACACGAAGTAAGAGAGATCAATAGTTTGGAAGTGAGAAACAACAATTTTTCTAAACAATTCGGGGAAAATTCGGCCGGTAAAGATAGGAAAGTTATGAAGAAGCAGGTACTGTTTAATTTTAAAGAGCTTTGTGGGCTGAAAAAATTAACTCATTGGTAGCAAGTGATGAAAACGCAGGATGGATTTCGTTCTTTCTGTAAGGTAGTACTGGTCTTACACAAGAAGAAACGGCTACAGCTACATGGAATCAAAGTATATGTACTTCAGGTGCTCAAGCCCTCAAAAGAACTTTCAACGTTCAGGATTCAGTGGAAATGGTATTTGAAAACTTAATTTAGGCTAGTAAAGCTATGATTCAGATGAAAACATCACGATAAGATTTCAGCAATATATTTCAGGTTTAGCAGTTTGGCTAGAATATTCTGTTGGTATGGATGGCATATTGTTTCATTGCTCAAACGGATAGATTTGTGGGTTACAATTACAATTTAAAAAGTCGTCTGATGGATGTAAACGAGGACTCAACACATCTACAAATACCAACGTGGCAAAAATTATATTTACAGCAGTGATATGAAGCGTATAACAATTCGTCAAATGCTGTGTTAAGTAAACTGCATGATAAAGAGCACGGGAAATGCCCAATATACAAGAGTAAGTAAAGGCTACTGAGTAAATGATAAACCCATGAGATACATGCATCACATAATGACATTGGGAAAAGAAAGATAACTCCAGAAGAATGTGGCACTTTGCAATCCAAATGGAACAATAACTGATAAACTTAAATGACGAATTAAAAAAAATAGTTTAAGAGATTAAAAGATTGACAAATGATTTACAGTATTACTAACTTGAATAACAAGATAATTGTAAACACTAGTACTTTGTCAAGATGAAAAACAGAATGCTTTAACTGAGATAAAAAAATAGACAGGAGAGATATAAACAAAATAAATGTGAATGGAAACGTGATTAGAGCTGATAGGACGATATACTATCTATCTAGTATGGACATGAATCATAAAAACAGAATGATTAAAGATGTTACATTTAACGACTTTTATAAAAGGTTACGTGCTGAGATAGAACCAAACAGATGTAAACGAAGATGGTGATTGGGAATTAATTAATAATATTGTTGTCTTACAAGTTAGTGTTAATCAAAGAGACAAAAGGGTATAACGTACAACACAAGAATTCATCGATTTAGAACAAAAATTATAAACGTAAACAGATGTAGTTAGAACTAAAATGAATTAAACGGCTCATCCATTTGATGGTTACATTTAAACAGTTAAACCCAAATTAACAAAATAAATATAGAAATTAAAAGCGAAATTGAACTCGGAAATGGGCGTAAATACTATTACGTTATTTGATAAAATTAGAACACCAAAAGAAAAATCGATACATTTTAAAAATGAGCTGGGTGATAAAGCCAAAACATATACCCGGATGAATGTGCTTTATAAATTTAATGGATCAATTAGGATAATGATAAAGGTGTTCTGATTGTATATAATATTCACACTAGCAAATTTACAATGTTTACTATGACAGTAACAAAAAGCCAAGAAGGAGGATTTAAGAATGAACTACACCCCAAAAAATTATCTTTCAGTCATAGATTCAAATTTGCTCCATTAATGCTTGTTGTACATAACTCATAATAATTTTGTTCTTGATGCTCCTGTAAACATTCAGAACAACTAAATCAATCTGCTTTGAAATTCACATTCACTTAAATGGATTAAATAGATTCTAAGATTTCGTTTTTTTTTTCGCGTGAGTGTGACATGTAATATGAACAGAGCAACTCAACGAGAGAGTATAAAAACGTGCGTGATGCATGTTTATTTTTTTTTAAATAATTGGAAAAACCTGAAGGAAGACTTAGTTAAAATACACGTGAAAGACATCACAATACAAGAACACATTGATCCATTGTAATGAGGTGCAAGTTATCCAAGTAATGCACAGATAAAATAATTAAAGATGTTGCATATGCCGTGAAAAACGTCGATTGCATTTCTAGAACGCTTAAAGATAACACGTGTCTCTCAAAGGAACCGACACTCTATTCGGATAAAATAACTTGCACGAATTCATCATAAGACCTTCTCTTCCTATTAACTGCCTAGTGTTAAAACCATCTTTGATATTCTTCAGCAATGACAAGATTTTCAAATTAACTGGTGTGGTACGCATACTGGAAGTCAGTTTGGACCATTTTCACTTAGGACAAAGTGGACACAATTAGAAGTCGTTTTGTGAAAACCCATGTCATACTGATCATCCATTCAGGAGAAGTAGTGACAACAACATTTTAAGACAGTCATCATGACAACCACTTTGAATGTATGCCTTGCACTATATTTATTTGGGACCAGCTTGGTATTATAAGAAATCTATTGATGAAAAGCCGATGCTGATAAAGCTATCCATTCGAGAGGAGAGAGAGATAACTTTATTTTCAAGATATGACTTTTCGTTCAGGAGTAGCAATAATAAGATTTTCAAAATTGTTGCTCTGGCGATAATACTGGACGTCAGATAGGCACCATTTTCATTTAAGATGAACTGGACATCATAAGACGTCTTCTAGTGTAAATCCCACGTCAATATGACTTTATTTTCAAGTAGAGTTGTGATAACTTGATTGGACGGCTGCCATAGCGGCTCTATTGGATGTCAGATTGGCATTATTTTTATTCACAACAAGTCAGACATCATAAGAAATCTTTCAATGAAAAACTCCTGCTTATATGACCATCCATTCAGGAGGAGTAGCGATAACAAGAATTTCAATATGCCTGCTGTGGCAGCAATATTGGGTGTTAGACTGTCACTGTTTTCATTTAAGATCAACAAGATATCAGATGATGACTTTCAGTGAAAACACCGTGATGCCCATCCATTCAGGAGGAGTAACAATAACATGACTGTCAATATAGCCATTATAGAGGCCATATTTGATTTAAAATCGGCACCATTTTAATTTAGAACCAAGTATTCATTATAAAATTTTCTTTTAATAAAAACCCCATGTTGATATGTCCAGAGCAGAATATATAGCAAGATTATCAAGATGGCGGCAATATTGAATGTTCGAGCAGACTCATTTTCATTTAGGTCCAACTAGACCATGGGATGAATGTGTTTATAAAGTTTCAAGGCAATCCTCCAAGTAGTGTAGAAGGAGTAGCGATAACAAACTTGTACTAACGGACAGACGGACATCGTGCAACAGACGGCGCTGGCCGACGGACAACAGACTATCCCATAAGCTCGACTGGTCTATCACCAGTAGTGCTAACTATACCCATACCGTACTACAAAATGTTTGGTTTTTTGTGTGCTAATTTTGTAAAAATCATGGTGATGAAACCATTTAATACCCCTTCATTTTTTTCAAGATATTTTCCATGTATGACCATGGCACATCTATAAAGTTTTTAAAATATCAGCAAGATAACGAACCAGTATAAATCAGACTAGAACCAATTTATATAGGACGAATTTCTAACTCGAGGCTAATACAAGATAAATTATGATCTACGGGGTCTTACAAACTCTGGAAAGACAAAGTTTGCACTAGATTTAATTGAAAACGAAAACAGGCACTTCTTTTACGACCAGACAGTTGAAAAGTTGAAACAAAAGAATAGAAGAAAACTTTAATGAGGTTGCGATACCGATTTAATTAAATAGCCGTATTATACGGAAGTATGTTTTTTATGAACTAGATAACGTTTGTCATTCTAAGGAAACCTTATTTACCATAATGTTTATATTTCATGACCGTACAATCTGATCAAATTCATCTTTTAGTGATGTACAGTTTGGTTAAAGAAAACATTCCTTGTACCAAAGTAATTGAGTTTACTTTAGAGTCCACTACATTTTTTATCAGCACACCACATCATACATCTTTGAAAAGGCCATAACTTTCTTATTCATTTGAAAAACACTGAAAATTTTCCTTCTTGTAATAACTTGGCATACAATATAATGTTATCTTTTATTTCACTGTCCAAGTTATCTACATCAGTACATAACGTATCTGTTATTAGCTAGATATACTGGCTTTATCTTGTTGTAGTGAAATTCGTACATCAACGTCAGCTTAGTTCCAGCACAGTAAAGCCGCCATAAATGGATTTGGTTAATATCATTGTTTTGACTAGCACCAAGTCTTAATCTAAGATTGTTTATTTACTATTGTTCTTATTGCAAATCAGAAACCTTTCCGATATATGTGATCATGGGCGCCCGCATCATGGGTCGGGGGGGGGGGTCACGTGATGTCATACTGACATCATAATCTGATGTCATACTCGTCGAGTATTAATTGATCAACCAACGAACAGTACTGACAATAAATTGACGAGAAAGAGAGAGAGAGAGAGGGTGTACTCAGTTATTAAATAAGATTTTGCACGTACATGACGGGAGTCGACCCAACACTATTAAAGCAACTGAGCGCTAAATTCGAAGCTTGTTTAAATAGGAACTTTTCAGTCAAAGCTTAAGAACTTATTTATTTATTTTTTCCGTCTTTATGATTCTATTACACCTATCGCACATCTCCATTTTTTCGATTGGATAACTTGTCCAATAGTTTGAAATTGAACTATTATAGTTCGATTTAAAACAAATGATCTCTTTTGCTGACTCTCTTACTATTGTGCGCCCCCTCATCCTCTTTGGGGTCCAGAAGTTTAGAAATTTTATTGTAGTTCGTTTTTAAACTTATTACCTTCTTTGCTTTCTCTCTTATTCGTTTGTACCTATTTTTCCAGTTTCTTAAAAATTGGTTGGGAAATACTACATCGATAACTATCTTGCTCCATTGTACTAATGTTGTTCATCAGGACGTAGTTTTGGCCGATTCCAGATAGATGACCGTGCAAGATACATTTTTACAGAGAAATGTGCGTAATACCAACATTAAAATTACTTAAATGTCAAGACGGATTGGGTAGCAAGCCATGCTATAACGTTTTATAGCTATATTTTCAAACCATTTACAATTCTATGGCAATACCTGATTCTTCTTCCTCTTCCTCTTCCTCTTCCTCCTCCTCTTCTTCTTCTTCTTCTTCTTCTTCTTCTTCTTCTTCTTCTTATTATTATTATTATTATTAATAATAATAAATTGGTAAAATGAACATAGTAACTATTTCTACATAATGCTGTTACGGATATCTATATCACATATGTTATTTTACAATATAGTTTTTATTTAAGTCATATGGTTAATGACATTTAAAAAAACAAACAAATTCTTTAATATTATGGCTGGCCTGTACTGTAAGAAGAGTAGATGTATGTACTATTGGCATTCATCAACATTATATTTCGGACTAAATAGGCCACGAATGAGTTCAATGGAGGTCAGGAACAACATCACGTGATCTAGGGATTACATTTGTATTGTAGATATGTCACGACTGCCCTAACATGCGATTTCAAATATTTACAAAAATCAAGTTTTGGCTGTTTAAGTATTTTGCAATATGCAATAATTTAAATGTTTGGGAATCTTTTCTAGTAATTCAGATTTGTTTATTTGATGCGCATTAAGTGACCATATGTAGGAATTAAAGCACAGCGTTCTTATTCTATGTTTGTACAAGTCTTGTGAGTGTTATGAGAGGAATTCTGATTTATTTATTTATTTATTTATTTATTTATTTATCGTTGAAATCGCAAACCTGAAGCAGTTATTCTAAATAAAAAGTACCTGGATTATTGTGAAATTATTAAAGGACTTGGATATTTATTAATTTCGTTGGATTACAGTGAAACATTCAAGGACATTTGTGACATTCAACTTTCATTGGCTTCACCTTGAAGTAAAAGCCTTTTGATACTGGATCAGTGATTCTTCTGTGGTGCTAGCACATAAGCACATCAGAACTTTCATTCAGAATACTTTTGGCGCATTTCCAGATAACTGTGAAATTGATAGTACATTTAGGAAATTTAGGAATTGATACCATAATGTAAGTTATTTTTAATTCTTTCACTTTGTTTGTTTTCATATTTTAGGGATATAAATTTATATTTTGGATTTTAGAACGCTTATTGGGTTTTACATTTTCTTGTGACGTATTTTAAGCCAGTAAGGCGTAACAATGCAAAAGAAAAGATCAGATTATCAAGTTTCCATAGTAAAACTTGATTACCCATTCCATTTTCTTTTGCTATCCCTACCCCAAAATATGTGATGTATTTACCTTGAAGGTATATAAAGTAACTGCACATACACGGTTTAAAGTTATCACAATTGGATATAACTATTAAAGAAGACATTTTCTATTTCAAAGAAACTAACCGGTTTTCTTTTCAGTGGAAACTGAGGTGTAAGTGTAATATTTTAAACTAAACAGAACTTACCAACCATTCATAAAGAACAATAGCGATTCCCGATGTTGCACCCGTTCCAGCCAGGCCAATAAAATGCTCACTTCCAATATTGCTAGAGAACAACGATGCGCCGACCTAGTTTATTCGAAAGAATTCACATTAAGAAGAACAGGATATGGAAATTTTAAATGCTGAACTTAAGTAAAAATTGTATGTAAGGAAACGTGAAAGAAATATAGACATGCAAAAAAAGTACAAAAAAAGTATGAACTACTTAATGCGTCTGTTATGTAAAACACATTTTGCTTTTCATTTAGCTTCCGGGACATCATCGCCTTTATGACTATTAAACATTACTCGAAGAGTCATGCACATGGCACCAAGTCAAGGCAGTTATGTGTATCTCGTATATAAACGGAGTACCAAAATAGGGAATTGCAGTTGTGATCTTGGCGACTATTCGAAGCTGAGAGAGAGAGAGAGAGAGAGAGAGAGAGAGAGATACAAACCGGCCACCATGGCATGCTGCGACCAGCCAAGAAATAACTTTTCAAACTCCCTCTGTTGGGACGGAACATGGACTGAAACGATGCAGGCAGACAGTGCAATTTTACAATCTATTTACAGATCATTAATTTGACATTCTGTTATCCCCGTGAAAAACAAATAGCCGAACAAAAACATATAAAAGATATAAGTTGATCCGAAAGCAAAGCACATGGTCCGTTAAAACTCTATTTTCCAAAGTGAAAGAACATAAGAACAAAGCTCGTTAAAATTTGGTCATTTTCTTATTGTATATAGTGTAGTATGCATTGTTATGAAAGATTTGATCAGAAAAGTAGTTACCTTGCATGCACGGAAATAAGAGCTGGTATTATTATTATTATTATTATTATTATTATTATTATTATTATAGTTTCATTATAATGAAGAAATTACCCAAATCAGAAACAAATGATCTTAAAGCAAATCCTGTTGTAAGGATCTCTTGTGTTCATAATTGTGAGAATACGCAAATTAGAAATGCATATGTATAAACTATCTGACCGATTCATCACAAGAAACCATATCTGTACATGCCTTTCCAATATATTCGGATCTTCAAATAGAAGCATACAACACTTTGATAGTTCTCCAGTCTTCCTGACTACGTATAACTGCGGTAGAAAAAACTTTAATATGACTTCATTTATTAGGTGATATTCTTCTAAATTTTTATTTTGTCCCCATTATTGACTTTCATGACATTAAACAGACATAATTTTGTTGGTGCCGGTTTTGGTATTAAGTCAAGTTTAGCTAATGAAGCGGCGATAAAGTAGCAAGATATAAGGAGGTCTCTGCCTCAGAAACCCTAAAAAAAACCCGTCGAAACAATACAACGACGTCTTTTTTGCCACCCCAGCGCACCTGCGCCGAGGACAACCACAACCGTTTGGACGAAACGGTCGAGGATATACCTAAAACGAAGGTTGTATTAGGGATGACAAATTTGTGACTGTTGTACGAAATGTATTTGTTTTGGACGTTTTTAGGGTTACTGATCCAGAAACCCTCCTTATATCTTACTACTGATCGGATTATTTTTTACTTGATATTGGTAAAATTTATTGCTTTATTATTTTACAAAATTTTTTGCTCGACATTTTTAAAATTTATTGCTTGATATTTGTAAAGTTTATTGTTAGATAAAATTTATGCTTGAATATTTCTAATGTTTAGACAAAATTTACATTACCTTGTAAATATTACATTGACTATCACTAAGACAATCTACTTGATACGTTTTTTGATAACGATTTTCATACTTACCAATTCACATTGGGAGAATATCAGTCAGCATGCTGTCAATTATACGAAATTCACGTATTAAATCGTCCATGTCGTATTTGACAAATATGATCGTATTTGATCAAGTAATATTTTATATGTCACGCTTGCTGTTTTACAAGCATTTTTTTTTGGTCTCAAATCGCGGCTCAATTCGTTTCCACGCGGTTGATAAACTTACACCAACTTTAGATATTATCAACAGAAACGGATTTAATAATGCTCCACTTGAAATTATACCAGAACCAGTCATCAACAATGGTAAATATGATATTACCCGAAGTATTCTGCTGTAGTAATTGTAACATTTTTTCACACACTAAAAGTGTTTTGTGAAAAAACTTGTAATATTGCATTAGTGCGTCAAGTTCTGATTTCGAAATATCTTCCGAGACATGACTGAAATCGATTATTTACTTTTTCATTTATATTTTTATGTTACAGTAAAATATGTTAACTATACAGAAATTTTTGTACCACAGTAAAAGTTTTAGTACCAACAATTGAATCAAGAAATTCACCAAAGTTATCATTGGCAGGATCAGTCAGAAAATTTCTATACTTGTCATAAACATCCGACGAAGTATCTTTATATTTTTCATCTGTTAATACTTCATCTTTCTTTAACCAGCTGTATGAATTAAATTTGCTGTAATATTTTACTTCACGCCCATACAACTTTGTTTACTTTACCAAATTGTTGTATTCGCTTTCTGTTTCATCGATAAATCAATTACTAATGCGATTTCATTTAACATAAAATTTTTAAGAACAAGATGTTGTCCGATAATTGCATAAGCGGACATAAAATGTGGCAGCATTACTCGCCGGAGCTCTTTTTTATTCGTTATATTTTGTGCAACAAAACTAATAACGTTTCCCAGTAGTTTGCTGTGGAGTTGAGTGTATATTTTCTCAACTTCGGTGTAATAATTTCGTATTGACAATTGTCTGGAGCGTTGGAGTGATGGCAGTGGAACATCATCTGCTTCACTGATGTCGTAGTAAGACTCAAATCTTAATCGCATATCTGTTGATTCAACTTCGTTGAAAAATGTGTCTCGCTCACAATCATCGTAATCGTCAAATTCTGTGTTGAGGTCTTCGATTATCTTCTGGGATTTATTGATAATAATGGGATCAAATTCAGGATTATCACGTAACATCGGTATAATTGCGTTCGAGTACGCTTGGATCATCAACGTTGCATTTGCCGATATATCGCAAACAATTTTAATCAGTGTTTGTTTATCATGGTAATACAATCCAAGATGCTTAAATATTTCTCGTTTTGGAAACCTAACGTTTAACTTTTTGTTTCTGTTCAATTTTGTCTTTTTTGATTCCGTCATTATGTTAAGACGATTATGGGCATTATCAGTTCGAGTTTCTTCTGTCTTTCTTCCACCATGAGCTCGTGCTTTTATCAAACCAGATTGAATTATTGTATCTGTATTTTCCTTATTAAGCTCGAGCAATATTTTGTTAAGCAAGATTTCAACTTGCAAAATGCACCTTCTTGCCCAAATATTGTACATTTGTCCAAAAAAGAAACATTTTTACGACGTGAACAACTGGACAGTTTGTGTAATTTCTTGCTTATTTTGGCAAAATATTATATTTATACTTGCAGATTCAATATGCAAAATCCTTCCATTTATGCTTTTAAGCAGAGAGTTGTAATGTATAAGAACATTGAAAAATACGCTGCTAAGGTAAATAAAAAAGAGGACCAATTTCTTCAAAAATGGACCTCAACAAATGAATAGGTAACTTGTATCTGATTGGATGGTAAACAGGAACAAAACACTATTTTCAAAAGTCTATGTCACCTACATGTATTCTTCTATTTATTGTTGTTGTTGTTGTTGTGGGGCTTAACGCCATTTTTCAGCACACGATAGGCTATACATGGCGGCCAGTATTAATGGTGGAGGAAGAAACCGGGAAATCCTCGGAAAGAACCACCGACCCACGAGAAGCTACTGGCAAGCTTTCTAACATATCCACATTCGCCGAATCCTAGACTCGAACCCACGCAGACAGAGGTGAGATGGCAGTGATCCGTAACGGAGTATTCGTCTATTTAGATTGAGTATCTAAAGAGATTGTGTGCCATATGCATGTGTGCATGAGTGTGTGTGTGTTGTCTTTTTTTTATAGATTATATTTATTATCCCTAGTTTATCTGGAAACAAGAAATGTTTGATTGTAAGGTGAACCTGGGATGGTTTCCCGACCCAATGGTCAACCTATTACGGGGATAATAAAAAGAAAAAAAAAAAAAAAAAAAAAGTATTTCAACTTGCTCTTGTTCTTCGCGGCAATCGTCAGGGTGACAGTATTTGCTTATTGTATTAAAAATTTTTATCGCGTTTTTCAGTTCTGGCAACGGTTTTGCTGGATTGTCTATCAAACCAAGGTGTAGATTTTTTTTCATTTTGTTGATTTTGTTTGTCGCTTGTGATTTATCGCTAACATCTATTGTAGAAACATCTTTGTTGGGGTTAAAAATATTATCGTAAACTTCTTTTGCGACAATTATAATTGCTGGGTCTGCCAAATTATTCTACAACGTCAGATTGAATTTAATCGCAATGATCATACCTGATCATTGAGTGTATAAATTTGAAACGCGGTCAAACTAGGATATGGCTCTTCTGCAGCGACAACATAAATTCGAAAATACAAGTACTTGTTGACAGTACTTGAGGTTGGAATTTGAAAATATTGCATTGTTGAAATATACGTGTTTGTTGTGCTATACAACATTGTCCAGGGTGCATTATCATTAGATCCTTCCAACCACCAGTTATAGATTTGTCCGACACTAGAATTTAATCGGCCGCGCAAATGAGACTGCCAAATAGCAACTGCAACAGGACATTTAATTTTAATCCAAAAGTGTGTAGTTTCTCCGTTGGTCGTCCATTCTTGGCCGCCAACAACGACAAAACTAAAAAGAAAGCATGATTTGGGTTATTGCCGTAACATTGTGTTGATGCACTCGCAACAAACCCAACTCGGTTATCAGATGCCTCAAAAAGTGTTGGAGTATATCCGACATTGTTTTTAGTTCGTTTTACGCCGCCACCAGAAACAGAGTCGACGTAAGCTTCATTTGTTAAATCAGCCAGATTAACTGGAATATAATTTGTTGTTATTTTGTTGGTGCCCATATCAACATGTCCTACCATGACACCACCAGCAAGTACTAAATAATCAGCATTGACTGAGGCAAATACAGCTATTTTACAGTCATCAACATATTTCTTGTTTGTTAAATCGTCGTTGGCGGCAGAAACATACGATGACGTTATTTTGTTAGTGCCCATATTCAGCGCATCAAAATTGTATCGCCGTTTAGTTTGACGAAATTACTTTTGACATTACTATTATCAAGCTGTGTATTGTATATCAACTTACCGCCCATAGCAATCGAACCTGTCATTGATCCGGCAGCTAATTTTAAATACGGAGTAAGTGCGCCTTTTAATTGAGCATAACTCACTGCGTCTTTGTCATCAGCCGGTGGTGAATTTATTGAAAGTCCAGTTACCTTTGCGTTGTTTGACAAAGTTAAAATGTCAGTCATTATATCTCCGGTTTTCTTTACCGCAGCATCATAGACAGATTTTACTTGATTGTAACTCGCTGCTTGACTCATATTAACGTTTGTTTGTGGAAAATCTTGTTAAAGTCCAATAATCTTTTTACCGGACATATTAATGTTTCCGGTAACAATACCGCCTTTTTTTTAAATCTAGTTTAATGTCGTTGACGTATTTTAACTGAAGCCAGCTTACTGCTTGAGTTTGATTTAAATTCGCTGGTGGATATACAGTTTCCAAGTTTATTATTTTTTACCTGACACTGACAAATCGCCGGTTATTGTTCCGTCGGTCTTCTCTAACTTGTTATCGTCGACGGTTTGTAATTGCGAGTAACTTACCGCTTGTGTGTTATTCACATTTACTGGTGGGTATGTTGTCTCAAGACCGAGCACTCGCTGATTAGACATTGATAAGTTTCCGGTCATTGTATCGCTGGATTTTTTAAGATACCCTGATAATTCTACACTTCCGTTTGTTGTCACGGTGTCGGTAGATACCGAACCGCTTAATGTTGTTTCAAATTTAGTGTAATAACTCATTGTTTATTCTTAACGCGTGACAACATTTGTGTGGCTGTAAATATAACAATGTCAACATTGAATCTGGATACCGAGCGATTAGTCAAACACAAACATAACAACGAATTACCAGATTGTCATTATCATATTGTTGGTCGGACAGGTTTTGTCAAAACAAACTTGCTAATGAACCTTCTGCTCAACGGCAACTTTAACTACGACCGAGTTTATATTTACACAATTAATCCGCAACAGGACAAATACGAATTACTTAACGATTACAACGATACATTGCGAGATGAGTTTGGTGCGGGTGAAGATATATTTTTAATCAAACAACCGGAAGATTTGATTCCGATAAACGAGCTTGATTTGTCAGAGAAAAAAATAATTGTATTTGATGATATTCCGCAAAACAACAGCGAGATGAATAAAATAAAATCTTATTTTTCTCTTTCAAGAAATACAATATGTTTTATACTGTTTCCAGGACTTGACAATGTTGACGTGCGAAATATAGCAAACGAGCAATGCGGTGACGTAACCAAAGATAAATTTATTGAACTTTATCATGAGGCGACCAAAGGCAAGTACAACTTTTTCTTATCTGATAAACTTGCACGAGATCCCAAAAAATGTTTAGTTGTTGCATTGACAAATTTTGTCAGACGTAATCAATAAAAATGGACAAAACGGCGTTTAAGAAACAAGTACAAGAAGAACGCCAAGGACAACTTGCTGCTGCAGAAGAAACTGCCAAACTTTTTAGACCAGTAACCGAGGCTGTACTTGGTAAGCAACCAGATACATCAACGTTATCCGAAGATAAACTAAAAACGTTAAAAGAAAACGATTTGTTAGATCTAGTTGAGGAACAACAAAAGAAAACTGCCGAATATATTGTAGGAAAAATAGGTGAC
>JAECUM010042637.1:0-13939 GCA_016617855.1 Megalonaias nervosa
GTACCAGAATAGACCAGACTGAAAAAACGTAAGTGGCTCTTGGTTTTGATTGTTTAGAATAATAAGGACCTACACACATGCCCTCACAACACGTACATCATAGGGTTAAACAAGGGATTTTGAGTTTTAATTGATTTTGGCAAAATGAATAGTCACTCTTTTCGAAAGAAGTGAGTAGCCCTGAAAAGGACCGTTGGGTGTTTGTTTTTTTTTCCTTGGAACAAACTCAGGAACGAGAAGCAATCCGCTTTAACTGCCTTAAGCCTTTGCCACGGCCAAGGCCTACTTCTGGACCTGCTCCTGTCAATGATTTAGTAGAAATCACTAGGGGTGGTATCTCTGGTGTAGTAACAGGGTTAGGCTGTTTGGCTTGGGAAGGTCTTTTTCTCTTGGGTCGTAATAAAGAAGTCTGATACATTTGTTTCAGACTTCTTAACTCGGCCAAAATGTCCAAGAGTACCGTTACCGTTTGACTTTCACTGTTCTCCTTCTCTTCTAGCCTTTGTTTCTTCTCTACTGCTTCTTCTTCCTGTCGTTTCCTTCTTGCCTCTTCTTCTCGCTGTTGCTGTTCAAGGAGAAATGCTTGTTCTGCCTCTTTCTGCTGCTGTAAAAATTTCTCCAATTCTTTTTTCTGTCTTTGTTTAAAATCGTCGACGTGTGGTAAAGTAGGAGAAAGTGGCGAAGGTACTGGTACCGGAACAAATTCTTGCGAAGACGAGAAAAGATCTACTAAATCCCAGTTGAAATCAACCTCTTCTTGAAGTAGCGCTGTGTTAACTTTGGTAGCCGCTGCTATGCCATCGCTTTTCGTCTCCACAGCCGGTGCATCCCAATTCATTGTCTTCTTAATTTCAGTCATGTTTCACAAAACAATGTCGCATCGATTCACTGCGCACAGACGCTAGTGCACCTATATAGGAAATGTGACGTCACAGGTAGCTCTCTTCGGATTGGAAGACAGACTCCGCGAAGTGACTGAATTTTGTAACATGTGTTGGGATTGGTGAACAATTTCAGTCCGTTTCGATCCGGTCTTCCACTATAAATAAACGCGGTTCACTTCATTCCCTTCACCTGTTCTCGTCACAAAGATGTGGACCAACGTTGAATCGTCTACTTTCGTATCGTCTTTGTTTTTCCCTACGGACTTACCCATGTATGTCAAATTAGCATGGAGAATCGTTAGGATCACCGAGACAAGCATTTGGAAAAGAAGGACTTGTGGAAAGACAAGGCTGTCTGAAGAGAGTTCTGGTTTATGGACCAGAGATTAGACGAAGTTTGAGGTAGAGAAGAAGACCTGTGCGATACCCTCTATGTTAACGAAATGGTGTTAACATAACAAACAACGGCCCTTTTCAGGGCCACTTCATATGCCTCGAAAAGATTTATTCTTTCCTGCCTAAAAAAAATTTAAAACCCTACTCTACTATTCACTGACACGAACGCGACTGATTCGTGTTTGTCTATAGAAATGACACGGGTGGCATGACGTCACAGTACTACATTGCTACATTGTTGCCAAATGTCCAGTACCGTGACGTCACCCTACCTGTTCCATTCCTCTTGGCTCTATACAGTCCCAGTGTGTGCTAATACAAAATTCCCATTGGGGCTATTCGGTCCCAGGCTGAAATTTTGGGTCTATAAATCGTGGGGCCATATGGTTCCAGGCTGATTTTCCTTCTTTGGCATGATGAGGGCCAATCTATCCCACTATACTACTTATGCCTTGGAATATATGACACTATGAATACTGTAAAATATATATGTTAAATGCTACGTACTGGTCTAGGTTTTCTTAATTGTGACATCGGAGTCAAATCCCGTAATCAACCCGGCCGTGTGGATCTGTTCTTGAATATTAAAAAGAGTGTAAATTTCAGTCACCTGTGATGTCTTAAACATCAGTGATTGCACAGACACCTGTGACTCCGCAGACAAATACAGAAATAAACGAAATAATAACTAGGATTGAAGTTGTTGACGGACATCTTAATTTGAGAAGACTTTCCCTTATATAAGTATGCCTACCGTGCTTCAACTAAAACAAATCGCACAATATCATGGAATAGGAATAATAAGTCGCATGCAAAAAGCTGACATATTTGAATTATTGATACCTATTCTTGCAATGAATCAACCTGTACCACCAACGGTACAACAACTGAAACAATTTGCACGTGAGCCTAATATACAAATACCAAGAGGTACAATAATAACCGACTTGGGTCGTATTGAGTATGGACAACACTGCCGTTGTAATAAGGATGAACAAAAACCATTGCATCTGCTATTGATACTGCAGCTGCTGAGTACGTTTGTCCAAAAGCACAGCAACCATAAGTGACCGAATTTAAATTTCATCCGCATGTCATAACATTATTATCCCACTCACATACAAACTAGGTAAAGATGCCCGACAACTGTCAACAAATGTGATTCCTGGAATTACATCAGTGTTACAAATATTTGGCCACTCTGGAGTTAAAGTAGATATTGTCCTTAGCACACATCTGGATGCGCCAACGATGACTTGAAAACTACTACACCATAGATTCTCAGCAGTGCCCACCCCGATCCTGAACCAGAATGATAAAAGTGTCATCAATGATGACATTGACCAAGGTATTGAGAAGGTCCTTGAGACGTTGGAAATATATACCAATGCAGGATTGGGAGAAACTCTTAACCGATGTGCTCAAGGTAATGTACATATTTCGCTATATCAACCGTTTCGTGAATCCAGTAACATACCAACATCATCGTGGGTTCCGCCAAGGTCAGTGATAAATGTAAAAACGTTGACAACAGGTGTGTTCAGCGGGCATTTATGTCAGAATTGTATCCGGCTAGTGATAGCTAAGACCTGCCTCGAAATTACCGTCAGCAACTGGGTGAACTCATTTTGGTGATATCGAATTTCCCGTGCTGGTTACCACGGTCACACTTCACAAATTTGAAATATTTAACCCATGTATCGCTGTTAATGTGTTTACTTCGGTTAAATGCTTTCATTCTCTTGTAGAACATAGACAACACGGACGAACTCTCGTTGATTTGTTTTTGCTGAATGAAACAAAAAAATTCAGAATCGGCAAAGCACTAAGTGTGGATAAAGAACCTTGCTCGGTTGCTTAATCGATTCAGTAAGTACAAGAGTAAGAAATATCCATGCTGACATCGCATTCATATATTGAACACCTAACGACTGCTCACTAACCATGACTTTGGTGGGATTAGTGAAAAACCGCCGCGGACAATAATGCCATAACCAGATAAAAGCATTCTCAAATTCACTGCGGTGCATCGAAAGAAGAAAGTCCCTTATATCAATTACGCAGACATTGAAATGTCTCAGCATTGAAGTGCAAGACACAAACGAGTCCTACAACGGGCAAATAATACAAGTCGCTGAACATGTCCCATGCGGGTTTTGTTGTACAGCAGTTAGGTGTGACGGGCAAACTGAACCTCTAGTGTTGCATTGTGGTAAGAATTCAGTTGAGGTGTTTCTTCAGTAGACTGAAGTCACAGCGAATGGGATTCGACAACAGTTCTATTCACCAGCAGATATGATTATGACCGGTGATAACATTTGTGTGTTTTCCGCAGTCACTCACTGCAAGATCTGTACAGAAGCTTTTACTTCCACCAATGAAAAAGTACGTGATCATTGTCACATCACTGGCGCGTATAGAGGAGCCGAAGACAACGCATGCAATCTACAGTTGAGAATTTAGTTAAACAAACCAAGAATTCCTGCAGTGCTTCATAACCTGCCAACGGCATGATAGCAACTTAATACTGCGAGTAGCCACGGCACCAAACTCACCTATAAGTGTGATCCCCTACAACATGGAAAAATACATGACGCTTAGGTTGGGTACACTGTACTTTATTGATTTGTTACAATTCCTGAATATGTCCCTGGACAAGTTATTGAGTAATCTAATGGCAGTTAACTTTGCAAACAATCGTCGGTACCGTCCAACTCATTAGGACCTGCTAACGAGAACATGTGTATATTCATACCAGTCCATGAGTGACTGGGAAAAATTTGCTGAAACTCAGTTGCCACAGATCAAAGTGTTTTATTCATCGCTGTCACGTGATGGTATTTCAGAACAAGGTTACAAGCAGGCAAACAAAGTTTGGTCGGCATTCGAATGCAAAAATATGGGTTAATTTCAAAATCTAAGTACTAACGTGTTGCCGCTCGCTGATGTGTTTGAAAAATTTCGTGACACTGTCATGGACGTGTACAAGATCGATCCTGCATATTATTTCATAATACATCACGAAGTATGGCTTGGGAGGTGTTGTTGTTGAAAACCAAACTCGAGTTGGAATTGTTCATTGGCATTGACCAATACATGTTTACCGCCCGTTTTGTGAAGGGATTGCTATGGCTAGTCACAGATATGCGCATGCAAACAACCCAAAAGTGGACGGGAATTATCCCGCAGCCCCTAACAGTTACATCATGTATCTAAATTCAAATGACCTCTACAAATGGCTAATGATGCAATCGTTGCCCTTTGCTGGGTTACATTGGATTGATCTCACACACCTTGATGTGCCAAAGCCCACAAACAATTACATCATTATTAGTGACCACTGATTCTCCACTGAAGTTAATTTAGAATACCCCGGACAATTTTAGATGATATACACAACGATTATCCGCTAGCACCAGAACAGTTATTGATTCCCGGTACGTGGTTGTCCCCATGTCAGAGCGCGATCATTGATGAATCCGGAAGCAAATACACTGAATGCATCAAACTAGTATCAAGCCTTAGGACCAAACAGAATTATGTACTTTACGTGCGAAACCTTCAGCTGTATCTGCTATTTGGTATGCGTGTAACCAAGTTTCATCGAGTGCTTCAATTTCGCCAGCACTCTTTGATGGTACACAATAACACGATGAATACGGATCTGAGAAAATTGGCCACAACTGAGTTTGAGAAAGATTTCTTTAAGCCAACTAACAATCCCGTATGCGGGAAAATTATAACGGAGAATCTGTGCAAACAAATACGCGTAAATCTTGTCCTAATAGAAAATAAGATAAGCTTCCAAGGCTCATCGCTGATCCTGCCTTTGAATCCAGAAAAATCTTTGATGATGGACTTGTTGTCGCTCACAGTAAAAAATCAAAACCCTAGCTAAAACAACTCAATCTACGTTGATTTGTCCGTGTTGGATTTGCTTATCATGTACGAGTTTTAGTATGAAAAGATCAAACATTTTAACTAGGCTCGGGTCAAGATGCTGCACACCGACAATGACACGCTATAGATGCATATCGCAACGAACGATATGCACGCGGACACGGCACAACCGTGTTTGGTAAATAAATTTGATAACAGCGATTATCCAAAAGAACATCCATTGTTTAGTAACACCAATCAAAAGGTTGTTGGCATGTTCAAACACGAATATTCGGGGAAACCAGTCGAAGAGTCTTTGGGACTGTAATCTAAAATGTACTCGCTTGTAGATGGTGAATGTAAACAAAGGGCAATAGGTGTTCCGCTGGTTGTTGAGGCGAATGTTCTCAGACACAATTTGTATGTGGAATGTCTTCGAGACCGACATGAATTCGCGCGCACGGCAAATATAGTTCGGTGTCAGAAACATCGCTTTGGTGTTTACCGATGTACCAAAGTAAGTTTGTCACCACTTAATACAAAGCGGTGATAATTCCCGATAGAATCACCACATACGCGCTTGGTCATCATGCTGTTGTGAATTAAATTAAGGCCGATTGATGCTGGTGCACTTTCACTTTTGTTAAATTCAAATGTCTTTAAGTGAATTCACGGTAAATCCAAACTAATCAAATTAGTCTTTGAATAAATATTATATCAATATCAAAATGCCCTTTGAATCAACTCACAATAATCCAGTATAGCTTTTATACCGGTATTCAAATGTCCTAAACACAGTAATTCTAACGAGCAATGATAAATTAATAAATCTCCCCAGCTCAGCTCATTACAAGTCCAGACAAAGTTAAAGAATGGTGATTTACGCGTCAATTATCTTTAATTTGCAAAGATAATGTGTAATGTTCAGATAACTTAAACCAAGATTTCAATGAATCATTCTGTATTTGGAAATGTCAACAAATCACATGATTCAAACTGGCTAATCAAAATGTCGGTCAAGAGCCTTTTTAAGAAACATGCGTGACATTCATTCGCATCACTCAGGGCCTATTTGGACCACGTGATGTTTTTTGTTTTTTTCCAAATCTTCAGCACATCGACTTTGGAAAGTTGAATTAAATATTACACATTATACATGGCTCATTTTAACAGAATAAAAATACAATCATAGGATCTTAGAACTAAAAGGTGCCATTACCTAAATGACACTTACAAAAGTGTACATGATATAGATACTCATAAGAATATACAGTGTTCAACGACAGGTCTACTTTTTATTGTTGATGACATGTTGATGCTGCAATACACGAATTGAACTGGGTTAATACTCTTTCCTACGAACTGTAACTTATTCAATACGATATTTACCCACATCACATGTTCTTCAATCGAAAATGCTTTCCATATTGTTGTAGGTTGTACAAGTTCTATTTACCACTTTTCCGTTAAAATCTTCCAATTTATAAGTTATAATCGGAGCTGGGAGTGGAGTGGTAGCTTCACATAAAAAGTTATGTCCTGTTACAGGAAATAATTCTGTCGCCCATATTTCCAGTCAAAAATTCCTTTTTATGCTTCTGATGCGAACTCAGTCTCTGGTGTTCAGAACATATTTCTTATTTTGCTGGTCTTCTAAGCTTCAATCAATCAATCAAACAGTCAATTTGTGTTGGGGTGTCACATCTTCTGGTGCACATTCAACGCTGCGATAATGCGACTGATAGTAAGGTTTGACTAGACGTCATATCACTTGGATGTATTTGAGAGTATTTTAACTTGTAAAATAGTATATTTCCGCATACATTCTTTAAAGGTTCTTTCTAAAACGTTGCATAACACTGGCATTAGTTTCAGCATTTTTGCAACACTCGCAATGCGGTTTTTTTCAACAATTATATGCCTCTGTCTGTTCGCCATTGCAATGTGTGTCGACCGCTTTATTTCGAAACGACTTTTAAAGTCTGGACTAACTCTGGACTTGTTTATTAGTCAGGAACAACCAAAGCTGATTTTAAAAACACGTAAGTGACACAAAACAAATCTTTGTTACCTCTATTGTATGAACCTAAATGAGAAACATAGGCTAAATATGTTTGCACTAATATTCATTTCCTCCGATTTTAGTTTAGCTTCAAAGTTTCGTCGAATGAGTTTGTGTAACATATATGTGGATTGTTCTTTTGACCTAAATCAGAATCCTTCAGCCGTTGAATTCAGTTTTTAGTTTGGCTGCATGATACAACTTTTGATTCCGCCGTAGCCAGTTATATGACAAGGACTGTAGCAAATGTTGGCAAAGAGTTTACATATGTTTTGGTTTTCTGCTCAATAAGTGAACCAACTACCAACGATCCATTTATGGTGTAGTATCTCGTGGGATCACAAAGCTTTTCGTGTCCGCAAGCAATAGCTGTAAAGAATGCCTGGTCATTTTTGTTTGACTTCTGTCTTCTCTTCCTTATTTTATTTATCTGATGGCGAGAATGTTGACATTGCGGTTTTGATCTAACTAATTATTGATGTAGATTTCAACCTGAGTATTTTTGCTGGTGGACTTTAAAAGGTTTTGAAGCCTTCTTTTCTTTTTTCTTCTTCTATCCCCGTGCCAGCGTCTATCATGGTATTTGGAGCTGATGCTTCTTTATGTTTTTATTCGCTTTTCAAAACGCTCTTGAAACATTTCGGAGTAGGTTTAGCTGTCAGATCTAAAACTTTATGCTGAATAATTGAAGACTATACTATAATTGTCCGTAGCTCTGCGGAATTTCTGTTTCTGACTAATCTAAGACTGTTCCATTCACGTAGATCATTCCAATCATACATCTTCTTGCGTTCATCACAAACCATTCACACTTTTCATTAAGTATGACATGTAGATAAAGCGCAACAAATT
Source organism: Megalonaias nervosa (assembly GCA_016617855.1). Taxonomy (NCBI): domain Eukaryota; kingdom Metazoa; phylum Mollusca; class Bivalvia; order Unionida; family Unionidae; genus Megalonaias; species Megalonaias nervosa. The sequence goes on from JAECUM010042637.1 coordinate 8,074, forward strand.
TCTTCTTCGCGCATGGGCAGATATGTATTCACCACTAACCATGGTACATTTTAACACAATGAGATTACGGTTTTTGCTGTTATATACTCCTCTGCACGAGTGACACATTTACCACAGATATGCTTATAAATCCAAGAAATACAATTACGAACACGCATCACACCACGTCTAAAGTTCTAAGGAACTGTATCGTCTTGTAGAGTCAATTCTTTTAAATGAACTTGGTCATCCTGAAAGTCTTGCATCGTTTTATTAACTTTCTCCCATGCAATCAGAAGCAACTCAGACTGCAGATATCCTGAAATAAAGTCGTTTAAAGTGTTTTTATTTGAACAATGACTGATAGTAGATCTTCAGTCCGTTAGTAAACTTTCATTCGTAGGGACGTCTTTTTTTGGAGGAAATACTTTTTCCAAACGGAGTGTGCTGGTACATCATATCGAAGAAGATGAGAGATGGCCTCACACACGATACGTCTAGAAGGAATCTGGTCTTTATTCAATACATACTTTTCAAGGTTGTGTGATCCTCTAAGTGTTGAACCTTTTCAGAGACTTCTTGGACAATGTCTGACTATTCGAACACTTTCAAAGTAATCCGAATTCTTATAGCATTCATATTTCTGTGGTTAAAACTTCTATGTCGTAGAAGATAAATTTCGTCATTGCATTGTCTTGAATCAGTACCTTCTAAATGCGCTATCCCAGCTGGAAAATGTACATTTTGAATGTGTTCGTCTTAAATATCCATGCTGACAGGTATTTTGAACCTATCAAGGGAATGTAGAGACAGCACGGAGACCATCTGTAATTGTCTTTATTAGCTGGATATTTATACTTTAATTCGGTTTTATCTGCATAAGCACAAGCCACCACGATTGCACGGGTTCAATATATTTAATCTTGATTGCTGTTAATCTGGATGGGACTTTGTTTGTTAGAGCTGAGTTGATCTACAATAAAAAGGTTTTAGCCTTTTGCGCTGCATGAAGGAGGTGATATCTGTGTAATATGAAAGGTGGCTTCTCCATCGGTCATGTCCAAATCATCTTTTGATTTTTTGAAGTGTTGAATTTTTTTGTCTAAGATGTTGGGAGTGCTCAAATTTGAAAATGAACTGAACTAGATCCTAAAAGAAGATTTTAAGCTGTCATGAGGGAGGGATAGTCGCAAAGGACCCATATATTTAGCTTTATTGTTTTGTCAATTCTTTTAACATGGACTCCAATATGTTCTTAATGAATACAGCTGAAGGTTGGACATGAAAAAATTAAACTCTTTAAATCCTCTAAGTTTGGGGAATCGCTCTTATATTTATCGAAATCACGGTCTGGGTAATGTGAAAATAATCTTTACGGGCTATCAAACGATTTCATTTTGTGGCAGATCTTGACTTGCTCGGTCTTTTAAGTAGATTTTGTTGGATAAAGATCGATCTTGTCGTCTTCAAAATTGCTGGGGGGAATTTCTGTCAACACTTTTTATAGTGTTGGGCAACACAGAACATCAAGCATTTGGTGTAAACTCTGTTGATTAAAACAACATGGAAATTAGTAAATAACTCGTTGTGTACACGTGATATCCTTTAACCCCCTTCATCAGACACACATCATAACAACCGGTGTATGCGGCTGCTCCAGTACCCAATAGACTGGTTCTGTCTAGTTCCTGTAACGCATGGATAGATCACGTAAAAATGCGTTTGTTTTTTTTCTTCAATTATTTTTTTAAAAAATCTGTTAATTTTTTAAAGCGGATGATTTCAACTCTAAAACGGCGTGTAGTAGACGGCCTTAAAACGGTATTGATGTCTTATCACCTGTAAATATGTTAAAGCCAAATAAGCGCTATATTATATGTCAAACCCAAGTAAGCACTAATTATATGCTATATATTGAAGTCAAGCAAGCACTAATTATACGTATCCCAGGCAATCCGTTCCCCAGTCATATGTCCCATGCCTCATTTTGTAGACAATGTTTACAGTTTTTCGATAGAAATGTGGAGAGTAGACGATCTACATAAAAGTAAGTGGCATACGTGGTGATACATATTAATTTTCAAGTCTTTCAACAACTTGAAAATACAGTGCCAAATTTCATCATTGATCGAAATTTTCGGAGGCAAATTAGATTACCACGATGGGCACAATACTTAGAATAAAGGAGAGGACCCATCTGAAATTAGAGCGACCCAGAGCGTCGAACTATCGGATTTGTTGAGCACTGACCACCATTATTTATTGGCTCCGTCGCATCAGGTGACAACAACGTTATAACGTAGCACAGTTTCAAAGGGGGAGGAGACCAATCAAACGCTATAACCAATTAAACGTTGAAACAAAACAACGTGATAGCAAAGCTTATGTATTAATATATGAATTTGACCATGGAATTGACACTGACGTTATAACAGAGGAAACGTTGTATCCAATATATATATATATATATATATATATATATATATATATATATATATATATATATATATATATATATATATATATATATATATATATATATAGTCGCATTTGCTGGTTTTCGCACTTTATTGCATTTACGTTTCATCTCATTTGGTTCAGATACAACTTCTTTATAAAATTTCATGCTTTCTCTTTTTAATGATTGTCCCTGATACTTTCTAAGTCTTATTAATTTTGGATGTTGTTATTAAGAATGAAGGACTACATTTGCGGCCTAAGCCCAACAAATTCACTTGTTTGTTGTTGAATTTTCCCACGCCTTTACCTTCGCGGTTCTGAAACATGCATGATCAGCAGTACAATCAATGGTCGTAGTAAGCACTATTATTTTTAATGTTATTATAAATATTTATTTTGTTTTAAATTCCATCATCATGCTATCTGTATGTGTCCAAGAAATTCATATTCCTTTTAAAGATAATTATCATAAAAGTTATACATGAATGACTCATACAGCATAGACTGCCAGTTAAAAAAAATTTCGATTTAGCATTGGTTTTGATTTTGCAGGAAGAATTTCCATTAAATCCTCATCACATATTTTTCTGGTACAAATCATGCATGTACTACGAGTCCTTTGGTTTTACATATTTCTCAAGCCGTGCCCAATCCAAGATGAACCTTATTTCTGAGGGTCGACAAGATAGTGCCAAGTACAGTTCATCACTTAGAAGAAATGATTTTCAAATTCCCTTTTGAATTTAGTCGTCAAGATTTGATCAACTGAATTTATTCCATCCATTTTTGACTAGTTAAACTGCAAATCCCTACGGATATTTGTTATTTCCATGCGTAGATATACATATAATTTAGATTACCGTAGTGGATCACATTTTGTTTTCTTATTAAATAAATTCGTGATAAGCTTATTACAAATAATAAACTTGCTAATTTATTGCTTAATGTTACATGGTATTCACCTATGCCATTTTTTCTCGACCTTTCCAAATCAACACCAAAATTTATCATCAAAGCACAACAAACTATAAGGCTATTGATGATGTTGACTTGATTAATATAAAATATGTTACCGAGGAAATAGCTGTTATTATCAACAAGAAGAAAATTAAGACGTATATTTAGAATTAATATTGGCAACACTCCAATAGGTATTGCAATCTCAAACTTTGAAGGGACATATTTTATTCAACTTTTGGCAAAAGAACTGCTATTTTTTTAAATGATGTAGAAGCACCTATTAACATAACAGTTTACCTACGTGCGTGGAGAGAAAATTGAATAGAAACTATATTTCTACTGATGAAAAGGAAAACTTGATTCTTAAAAACAAAAACAAATGGTTTTGCCCGGCATTGTTTTGATCTCTGGAACAAAATCACACTAAGGACTTTGTATGAAGGCTGTGATTATATTGAAATTCAATAAGCAGAATGAAGATTAATTTGAGAAAGAGATTCTGCAATAGTATTATTTGGTACATCACCTACCCTGGAAGATATATATACTTTTAGATGTTGAAGGCGTCCAAAATCTTACAGTTACTAAGATACAATTAAAGAGCTGGCTGACGGTGAAGCATATCTTGAATAGAATATTTTATTACAAAATAATATAGCTACGCCATTGTTTCTTTAATGAAATAAACACCAGAATATAAATATGAGGAAAGCTATGAGTAGTAAATCAAGAATTAAGAATGATTATTGTTCTGGTTATATCAATAAAGAACTCATTTGTCTATATTTATAATAAATGCACATCTCAACCATATTTTGTATGGTCATCAATAAAGACAACATCAAAAACACCAAAACTATATGGAAATGGATTTGGGGTGTATTTTACGCCATAAAATATTGCAAAAGGACGTCCGGTAGTCGTTATCTGTCAGTCCATAGGACAGTCATCTTTTGATTAATGCATTTAGAATGACCCAGAGAGAATAAATTCCGTTTTTATTTCGATCATTTGTGTGTGTGTGTTGCTTCCTCTGATCTCAGTAACGTGTTTTGAATTCAGCCGCATTGGTATTCCAAGTGAGGAACTGTTAGGAAGTCCGGATGCAATTCAAACTATGCGTAACGGTTATCCCAAGATGATGAAGTATATGCTGACTGCGTGTGTTTAGTAAATCGGCTCATGACTGGCATCACAATCAAGTCTCATACTAGTAAAAAAATATTAAGAAGTGCTGACAGGTGCTTCCAATTATAAGAAAGAGGAATTCATTCTGAGTGTGGGAAAAACCACACATTAGATAGCATGCCTTCGATCTGGTTAGGTTTGCCTATGCTAAGCTAATATACTTAACGAACCACTGAATCTTTAACTGTATTCAGTTTTAACAAACTCACCACCTGTATCTTCCATCACCTGTATCTTCCATAATAAGCCTATTATTTCAAACCTCTCTTCTCCACAACCGGGCGAATGCCTACTTTCTTGGCAATGAATTTTCAAGTACATATAGCCATATACCTCTAAAATGTGTTCCGTTGAAAAATATCGTCGGCATCAGTCCGTCTTCGAGAGACGATGGTGTAGCTTCCGGTTGGGTGTTCTATCTGCACCTTCTCGAGTGGCTGAAGAGTCCGACCCTAGAGTGACAGTTTCTGTTACACTTGCTGCAGGTGAACGTTGATGCTTGTTGAGGCTGTTGTTGTTTCGCCTTCCTCCTGGCTCTCTTTGTAACGAGGTTTGTGTTTATCCTTTCCTCGACTTTCTGAACGCCCTGTCTGACAGCATAGCGCCAGGCGGAGCGGTCGTCAGCACAGCTCTCCCAGTTGTTGACGTTGATGTTGGCTGTCTTCATGTCCTTCTTGCAGACATCTTTGTAACGCAGACGTGGCCGTCCAGTCAGTTGTGTGCCTTCTGCTAGCTCGCCGTATAGCAGGTCCTTGGGAATGCGGCCTGGATCCATTCTCTTGACGTGGCCGAGCCAGCGAAGGCGTCTCTCGCTGAGGATGGAGAACATGCTGTTCATGCTGGCGCGTCCCAGAACCTCAGTGTTGGGTACTTTGTCCTGCCACTGGATGCGCAGAATGCGCCGCAGGCATCTCAAGTGGAAGCTGTTGAGTTTCCTTTCGTGGTTCGTGTAGGTGGTCCATGCCTCGCTGCTGTAGAGGAGTGTGCTGAGCACGCAGGCCTGGTAGACATACAGTTTGGTCTTCTCAGTGAGGTTGGGGTTGTTCCAGACCTTCTGGTTCAGTCTGGCCATAACTGCTGCTGCCTTGGCAATCCTGCCGTTCACCTCAGCATCAATGGAGAGCGAGCTGGAGATGGTGGACCCAAGGTATGTGTAGTTCTCAACAACTTCAAGGTTGTACCCATCGATGGTGATGGTTGGATGGGAGTCTGCATCCTGCGCCATGATATTCGTCTTCTTCAAACTGATGGTCAGTCCGAACTCTTTGCAGGCGTGGGA